>SJYX01005974.1:259079-301136 GCA_006410675.1 Oreotragus oreotragus
AGCATCAGTTCTTAGGCGCTCAGATTTCTTTGTAATCCAAATCTCACATCCATACATGACTACTGGAAAAATCATAGCTTTGATTAGACTGACCTTTGTTGGCAAAGTAATGTCTCTGCTTTTTAATATGTTGTCTAGGTTGGTCATAGCTTTTCTTCCAAGGAGCAAGTATCTTTTACTTTTCTAGTAATTGAGGCAATCAGAAGAGAAATGGTCCAGAGATGATGATAGGTTAGCCAGTTAACAGTGTCCGTCACACCAAGACAGCATAAGCTCTTAGTAAATACAGGCTGTTTTGATGATGATAATGAAGTAGATGCACAGTTCATTGGAGACCAAGTAATAGAAGCCACAGCACATCATCCCTTCCTGGGATGTTCTTTGCTTCACTGACCACCTAACAAATTCTTGCTTATCCTTTAAAACTAAGTATTACTCCTTTCTGTAATTTTCTTAGTTGCTCTCACCATTCTTCAAGCAAAATGCATTTTTTATAAGAATTCTTGTTTTTTGAATAATGCCACTTACAAGAAGGAAGAGAGATTTGGAAAGAAGGGCATCACAGAATCCAATTTCTTTTTTGCTCAGTTAAGAGTCCAAAATGGGTGTTCCTGGTCATCAAAGCTTTGCTCCATGTGATTTTGATTCCAGAGGTTGAAGAATTTCATGAGGTTTAAGAGGTGATATTGTGGGAGTAAAAGAGATCATTGGAAAGACCAAATGGGATTCTTGAGCTTCCCTGGTGGCTCTGACAGTAAAGAATCTGCCTGCAACGTGGGAGACCTGGGTTCGACTAACCACTAATGACTGTAAAACTATTGAGTAAAATTGGGTTGTCCAAGAGGAAAAGCGGCAGGAAAAGTTTAAAGGCTTATTCAATTATTTTTTTGTAACAAATCATTAGCTATTGGTTAAAAAGATGACGGAGGGTATTAAATAAATATACACGTTTGATAGTAACTAGTAGAGAAAAGTCTAAATCTTCCGAAGCATAAAGAGAACTGAGTGAACAAAAAAAAAAAAGAGAACTTTAAAGATGCATCTTGAAAGAGTAAACCGCATGAAAGAATCCCATTTGAGGCTAACCAAGTCTAGGATATCAATAAATGTAAATAAGCTTAATATTAGCAAAAATTTTCTGTTTGCTTCATTAGGTGTGAAACAGATACCTAATGTTTGTATGTGAAATAAAAACCCTTAACATGATTCGGAAATGTCAAAAATGAAAGGATGTGCAAAGATATATCAAGCAAATACTATGTTCTAAGGGTATGATCTTAAAATGCCATGAAGCCAAATTCAATTATAAAAATATTAATAACAAAAAATGGCCCTTTATAACACTGAAGGATACAATTCCTAATGAAAACAGAGAAGTTTAAGATATCTTTACATCAAAACACTGCAGCACCATCATGAAACAAACTACAGGAAATGGAAGGAGAAGTATAATTTACCTCTCTAAGACTAATTACAAATAGCTGTGAAAAGAAGAGAGGTGAAAAGTAAAGGAGAAAAGGAAAGATATAAGCATCTGAATTGGCTACTCCGTCCATTGGATTTTCCAGGCAAGAGTACTGGGGTGGGGTGCCATTGCCTTCCCCACTCTGGAGGGCAGTGCAATGAATTAGCCAGAGATTCCTTGGGACTGTGCAGATGTGCAGAGAAGCCTGAGTAGGATGGATGGAAAGGAGTTAACATCCCGCTGTTTGGTAGACGGTAGCCCCTGCACACACACAGGACACCTGTTCTTAAAGCAGCTGACTTGTACAGCAGAAACAACTCTGGCTAGGTAGGAGCTGGAGAAATCAGGTAACACATCCTGTGTTTAGCAGAGTCTAAGAGCTTTGTATAGTTAACCCCTCCTCTTGTCCTATTTTTCAGTTGGTTATTTATAGCTATGCTTTGGTGGTAGCTTGTATTACTACTTTCAGAGTTGAGGAATGAGGTGGAGGGTTAGTGAGAAATTGTTCATGTGTTACTATAATAAGAGAAGTGTTAGGGAAGTGATTTGAATTTGTGTGTCTAGAAAGATTTGAAAATAAGTTGTCCTGTGTGTCCATAATAAAGTCTTATCATTTGGAAGAATTAGGGAAATGGCTAAATTATAGAGGAAAGGGATTTAAAGTACACACGGAAACTGGAGTACCCTTTCTTAGGTTTCTGTTACACTTCAGAGACTAGATGGGAGTGGTCTGTGAATCGCAGTCTGAGCTCACACCTCTGCTCTCTGCACATACTGTGTAAAAATAGGTGTTCCCAGAGTGGCCAGGGCACACCTTCCAGTAACTTCTTGAGAAAGGTTGTGTATGGAGGTAAAATTGAGACCATGTGTGTGAAAATGTTGACACTGTACTCTCACATGTAATTGAGAGTTTGCCTGGGTGCAGAATTCTAGGTTGGAGATCATTTTTTCTCACAGTTGCGAGGCATTTTGAACTTGACTTTATGGTGATCTTGGTCAGCTGCTTGTCAGATGTCTCCAGTGTTGGAGTCGTGAGGTCTTCCCTTTTAGACTGACCGGTCTGCAGAAGTCGGGTCACTGGCTGTAAGAGCTGCCCGGGTGTTGGCAGCATTTACTTCACACACAGCCCCTTAGTCTCCCCCCTTTCTGTTTGGTACCCATGTTCCAGTTGTGCCTGTTGTTTCCCAGCTCAGAATTCCTCTTGAGAGGGAATCAGTCCCTGTGCTTCTGCTGCAGGAAGGGAGGGTGCGCACCTGGCCAGGCGTGAGAAGGGGATCCTGGCTATCTCAGTCCTCAGTTTAGTACCTCAGTTCCAGGAGGAACCCGAGCCATTTGAAGACATTGCTGTGTAAGCTTGCTGGATTTCATCCTTCTTCCTCAGTGCCACCCCAACCCCCACCCATTTAGATTCTGCTTGCTTTGTGGCTACTTTAGGTTTTTGTTCATCTGCTTCTCAGCTTCCAGAGTTCTGTGGCTCTTATGTCTTTCTGTGTTCTCCCTGTTCTTGGGGGTTCAGATCTTTTTGAGCTTATTTCAGTACTGTTATCTTATTGGGGTTCAAGTGGGAGCAAACCTCTCTTTCATTCTAACTCAGAAGCTTGTTATTTTAGTGGTTGCCCTAGAACAGTGGTTCTCACCTAGGGCAGTTTTGTCTGCGGGGAACATTAGGCAGTGTCTGGGGTTGTTTTGAGTTGTTACAGCTCAGGAAGGGTTACCAGCGTCTCGTGGGTAGAGGCCAGAGAAACTATCGTGCATCCTGTGATTCACACAACAGCTCCCATCACTAGGAATAATCTGGCCCTAACTGTCCGTGCTGCTGCTGCTAAGAAATGCTACCTTAGAAGCTGTAACTGGCGTATGTGTCAACGTCTACAGTTAATCAGCATCCGCTTGCTCCTTGAAGCCCTCCTGGAACTCTTCGAGTGCTGTGGGCTTTTTGTTGATGTTTATTTCCGTTGTCTAGTCCCCTTGTCCCCCACGACTGTTGAACATTTGTTGTTTAGTGACTGATTCATGTCCAGCTCTTTTGTGATCCCATGGACAGTAGCCCACTAAGCTCCTCTGTCCATGGGTTTTCTCTTGGCAAGAATACTGGAGTGGGTTGCCATTTCCTTCTGCAGGGGATCTCCCTAGCCCAGGGATTGAATCCGTGCCTCCTGCTTGGCAGGTGGGTTCTTTACCACTGAGCCACCAGGGAAGCCTCACTGTTGTACATGGTGACTCTTAAAATTAATCCTCATATTTACCACTTTCTTTTTCAGACTTCTTAGGCAGATTACATTATCTTGAATAATTTTTTACTCCCTTAAGTACATACCCATACCTTTAAATTTCCTTAGTGAGCCTCCATTAGTCTTGGTTTTCATTTGCCTGGAAATTTATTTTTCATTATTTTTCAAGACTACCTTTACCTGGTATACAGTTCTAAGGTGATTGTTTACTTTTGTTGTTTCCTAGTTCCTTGAGACTTACTCTCATGTTTTCAGGCTTCCATTATTAATATGCACAATTCAGTGTGTAGATCTCTTCTTGCAAGAGGCTTTGAGGACCTTGTGCTTGTAATTTCACTGTGATGTGATTAGGTGAAGTTATCTTTTTAAATTTCCTGCCCAGGCTTTGTTGGGAATCCGAAATTTGAGGAGTTTCTGCCTTTGATTAACTCCGGGAAATTCCTATGTATCTACATGCATTATCTATATACAGCTTTTGTCTCATTTTCTCTTTCCTCTCATTTTGGGACTTTGATTAGATAAGTGTTTAATCTGCTTACTCTTTTAGTCTTGTTTCTTGATTTCCCTTATACTTAACATCACGGACTCGATGGACGTGAGTCTGAGTGAACTCGGGGAGATGGTGGTGGACAGGGAGGCCTGGCGTGCTGCGATTCATGGGGTCGCAGAGAGTCGGACACGACTGAGCGACTGCACTGCACTGACATTTTATTGCTGTCCCTCTCCGTGCTTTGTCTTCAGTCATTTTCAAGTTAGGCTCCTGTTTGCTGTTTCTCTCTTTATCATGTGTGTTTATTTGATATTAAACCAACCCTTCAACTTAAAAAATGTATTATTTTTAATTTGTTTAGGGGAGCTACCCATGTTACTAGTTTGAAAAGTGTGAAACATACAGAAAAGTAGAAAGAATAGCACATTGAGCTTCTGTATGCTAGGCACCCTTCATCTGGATGTACAAGTTGTTACCACTTCACCACATTTGCCTCATTTCTTTCTTTCTTCTTTGACTGGACTGGTCTTCCTTGCTTTACGCGGGCTTTCTCTAGTCGCGGTGAGCAGGGGCTAGTCTCTAGTTGCGGTGAGCAGGCTGCAAACTGCGGTGGCTTCTCTGCGGAGCTTGGACCCGAGGGCGCATGGACTTCAAAAGTTGCACACATTTCTTTCTACCTCCTTTCACCCTTCTATCTTCACTAATTATTTTATTCTGAATCATTTGTCCAGGCANTTCTTTGGAAGGAATGATGCTAAAGCTGAAACTCCAGTACTTTGGCCACCTCATGAGAAGAGTTGACTCATTGGAAAAGACTCTGATGCTGGGAGGGATTGGAAGGGGACGACTGAGGATGAGATGGCTGGATGACATCACGGACTGGATGGACGTGAGTCTTAGTGAACTCCGGGAGATGGTGATGGTCAGGGAGGCCTGGCGTGCTGTGATTCATGGGGTCGCAGAGTCGGACATGACTGAGCAACTGAACTGAACTGAACTGAAGACTAATGAAATGGTCAGAAAGTAAGTAAAGATATAGAAGACCAAGTGAAAGTAGTAATTACAAAAATTCCAGAAAGTGGAATAAATAGGAAAAAATTCTCGGTCTCAGTGCAAACTAGAAATCAATAACAAAGTCGGAAAAAGTTTATTCACTTGAAGGTTAAAACCTGTTTACTCTTAAGTAGAAGAAAAAAATACATCAAAATTATAAAAATTCTTGATAACATTTGAAAGCATAAGATATTAGAATTTTTACATCAATTTTTATATCAATTAAAGTGAAGTTTTAGTTAACTAAAAGTGAACATTGAAACACTTGTTTCATCGAAACTTATGAATTTAGAGTGATTGCTAAATATTTACACATACACCAAAGTTTTGAGTTCTGGACTATCAAAAAATAGGAATGTGTGAGCTATCAAATGCTAAGTGTTTGTGTGCACATGCACATACAATATAAAATGTAATAGGTAAGTAGTAGTTGTAGCATTAGGAAATTAATATCACATATTACAAAATCAAAATACTCAAGTATTGTCTTTCTAACCTTTTATAAGATTCCCATCAAGTGTGGGCAGTACTACCCAAAGGCCAAATATGGCTTGTGGCCTGTCTTAATGCATGTAAGTTTTTAGAACATAGTCATGCTCATTTGTTGATTGTCTGTGGTGCTTTTGTGCTGCAGGATGGAGTTGAGTAGTTGGCAAAACCTAAAAATATTTGCTATCCAACTCAATAGAAATAGTTTGCCAACTCCTGACACAGATCAACTATTGTTATATCACTTAGTTAATTATTTTCTCTATTTACAGCATCTTCAAGATAAATTTGATATTCAGCCAGGCGATGCTGGTCTGTATATAAATGGACTTCGTGTTGATATGGATTCCTATGATCCTTTTAGGTAACTATTAAATTACTGATACAAACTCTGGTTTATGTGTAAAGGTGTACTTTTGTTCTGAATTTAGTATTTGTTGAAATGCAGATATTCACTTTAAAGCAAATATATCTATTTCATTTTGCAAAACAACTCTGTTGTTTTGGTAGAATATTCTCTTAAGGGTCTTTGAATATCAGAGCTGAAAGAAACCTTGGAGAAATTTATTCAGTTGATAAAATTCAAGTTTCTGAATCCTAGACTTATTCTTGTCCTATTATTTGAAACTGTCTTTAATTGACAAGTAGGTCTATCTTTAGCTTGAAAGTTTCTTGGGCCAGCGCTGAGTAGCTAGGGAGTTGTACCCTTCAGAAAAGATGTGAAAGGAGTATGAGATGTTTTCCCAGAATAAAGAAACCAGGAAGAATTTTAAGTGCTTGTATCCATCAGAAAGTAAACTTGAAATGTTAGATTGCTAGGGACTTTCCTGGCCGTCCAGTGGTTAAGACTTTATGCTCCCAGTGCCAGGAGCATAGATTTGATCCCTGGTTGGGGAACTAAGATTCCCCATGCAGCACGGTGTGGCCAAAAGAAGGAAATGATAGATTGCTTGATACTGTCTCTTTAGGTCAAAAAAGTTCCCCAAAATGCTCTAGTGCAGAATTAGAAAGTCTTGTATTTATCGTGGCCATTAACCTGTAAATGAAAAGCCGTGGGCCACAGAAGACAAATCAAAGTGAATTTATTTTACTTTTAAAGAGAGTCATAAAACTACTTTAAAAATTCATAATTAAAATATAAGATGAATTTAGTAAACACAAGACTTTATTCAAATATTTAGTTTTAATTGGATTCAGTTTGCTTCTTTTGAATGTAAACTTTCATTTTCTTAGCAAATTTAGAAATATACAGGAAAACACAGGAAAGATTGAGAAGTTGGTTTCAAGTGGAGTTTTTATCTTTATTTAGTTGAGTTTTTGCACCTAATATTGGAGAAATGCTAATCTAAGATGTGAAGGATAGATGCTACACATAGAGAAGAGCAGTTGTTAGCTCCTGGCTGTAAGCTTCAGAGTACAGAAATTACATCTGTGCTCAAGAACAGAGAAAGTAGATTTAAAAGAGGGCAGAATTGGCAGGAAGATTTTGAAAGGTTTTCTGTGGCATTGTATGGGGAAATTTTTATAGCAGGAACACTTTGAGATGTAATTTATCAATGGAAAGGCTACAGGTTATTTGAGAAATAGAACCCTCTTGGGTACTCACCTGGTAATTAGTGATCTGCACGATGTGTGATGCATTTTTGTTCCTTCTTGTTGGGATCACTAGTTGAAACTACTGTAACTCCCTTAAAGGAGAGAAAAGAAAATATGTGAGGATATTTATATCACAATCAAAGAAAGAGGTTCTCAGGAAAGATCAGAGAATGTCAGATAAAAAACAGTGCGAAGAGGCTGATGAATGGAAGAAAATGAGGCAAGAAAGAGGAGAAGAAGGAAAATGTTCTAATATTGAAGTTATGTCCTAGATCTGGAGAGAGGTGCTGTGCAACCAGGACTGTAGAATTTGGGGAATGAAAGTGAAGGAAGCATAATTTTTCTCTTTCTTCCTATCTTCTGCATTTTGGCTTTGTGGAGAACTGATGTCATGCCCACAGCCCAACCTTTCTTCCTGTGATCCCAGAGGAGCCAAAGCCCCCATGCTTAGGGTCAGGTCAGCACTGGGTCACACATCAGGTGCCCAAGCCTGACTCTCACCCCCAGGAAGACTAGGGCAGTAGGAGGCAAGGGCAGTGACTAGGGAAGAAGGCACATAGGACCAAATAAATTTGAGGAGTTCCATAAATGTGTTTTATGTATCTACCTTCGCTACAGCTACCATAGGGCTACTCAGTAGTCACCCCAACCTCAGAGTGGACCAGACTCTGGTCAAGTAGAACTGCCCAAGAAATTGACTCTGGTAACATATTGGATGTTACTTATTTTGATAGCCAGCCTGATCAGACTTGAGTGATGTCAGTACAGTATAACTACCAGAAAGAAAGAGGTCACAAAGGTGTCTTGATGGTCCCACTTGTGTAATTTTTCTGTATCTTAGTGAAGTTGTCTGGCTCACAGTTTGAGCTCTGGATAAATATGTGTCTGTAATGCAGGCAGCTTTAAAATTCAATGTGGTAAAATCAGTTCAATAATAAATTTCGATTTGGCTAATGTCTGAATGCTTTCTGTGGTATAGAGACTGCTAGGTATTAGGGGTATAGTGGTGAACAAGACAGAAATTTCCTAAACAGAATTTAGGGTCTAGTGGGATAATTGAAATTTAATAATAATTACATTGTGATAAGGTTTCTAAAAGATAAAGCGTAGTGCTTTGAGAGTTTTAAACTTGTTCTCAACGGGGACAGTGGATATGAGTTTTCTTCAAGGAAGTGATATTTAAGGATGAATCAGGTAGAGTAGAGAGTGAAGGTTCTGCAAACATGACATATTTGAGAAAATGCATGGTCTAATATGGCCAGAGTATGCAGTGAAGAGGAGCTGGAAGGTACTTAGGTTGCACAGGTGGACAAAGATTATGGAACCAGGTTTCACATTTTGGCCTTTTATCTCGAGGGCAGAAGAAGCCAGTGAAAGATTCTAAGCAAATTTAACGATCAGTTCAGTTCAGTTGCTCAGTCGTGTCTGACTCTTTGTGACCCCATGGACTGCAACATGCCAGGCCTCCCTGTCCACCAATTCCCAGAATTTACTCAAACTCGTATCCATTGAGTCGATGATGTCATCCAGCATCTCATCCTCTGTCATCCCCTTCTCCTGCCTCCTTCAGTCTTTCCCAGCATCAGGGTCTTTTCCAATGAGTCAGTTCTTCGCATCAGGTGGCCAAAGTATTGGGAGTTTCAGCTTCAGCATCAATCCTTCCAATGAATATTCAGGACTGATTTCCTTTAGGATGAACTGTTTGGATCTTGGAATCCCAGGGACTCTCAGGAGTCTTCTCCAACACCACAGTTCAAAAGGATCAATTCTTTGGCGCTCAGCTTTCTTTGTAGTCCAACTCTTATATCCATACATGACTACTGGAAAAACCATAGCTTTGACTGGACAGATCTTTGTTGATAAAAGTAAAGTCTCTGCTTTATTATATGCTGTCTGGGTTGGTCATAACTTTTCTTCCAAGGAGTAGGTGTCTTTTAATTGCATGGCTGCAGTCACCATCTGCAGTGATTTTGGAGCCCCCCAAAATAAATTCTATCAATTTTCCCCCATCTATTAAACCACGAAGTGATGGGACCTGATGCCATGATCTTAGTTTTCTTAATGTTGAGTTTTAAGCCAGCTTTTTCACTCTCCCCTTTCACTTTCCTCAAGAGGCTTTTTAATTTCTCTTTGCTTTCTGCCATAATGGTGGTTTTATCTGCTTATCTGAGGTCATTGATATTTCTCCTGGAAATCTTGCTTCCAGCTTGTGCTTCATCCAGTCCAGCATTTCTCATGATGTATTCTGCATATAAGTTAAATAAGCAGGGTGACAATATACAGCCTTGAAGTACTCCTTTCCCAATTTGGAACCAGTCTGTTGTTCCATGTGCAGTTCTAACTGTTGCTTCCTAACCTGCGTACAGGTTTCTCAAGAGGCAGGTCAGGTGGTCTGGTATTCCCATNATATAAGTTAAATAAGCAGGGTGACAATATACAGCCTTGAAGTACTCCTTTCCCAATTTGGAACCAGTCTGTTGTTCCATGTGCAGTTCTAACTGTTGCTTCCTAACCTGCGTACAGGTTTCTCAAGAGGCAGGTCAGGTGGTCTGGTATTCCCATCTCTTCCAGAATTTTCCAGAATTTTTCATGGTTCACACAGTCAAAGGCTTTGGCATAGTCAATAAAGCAGAAGTAGATGTTTTTCTGGAACTCTCTTGCTTTTTCAGTGATCCAGCAGATGTTGGCAATTTGATTTCTGGTTCCTCTGCCTTTTCTAAAACCAGCTTGAACATTTGGAAGTTCACGGTTCACATACTGCTGAAGCCTGGCTTGGAGAATTTTGAGCATTACTTTACTAGTGTGTGAGATGAGTGCAATTGTGCAGTAGTTTGAGCATTCTTTGGCATTGCCTTTCTTTGGCATTGGAATGAAAACTGACCTTTTCCAGTCCTGTGGCCACTGCTGAGTTTTCCAAATGTGCTGGCATATTGAGAGCAGCACTTTCACAGCATCATCTTTCAGGATTTGAAATAGCTCAACTGGAATTCCATCACCTCCACTAGCTTTGTTCTTAGTGATGCTTTCTAAGGCCCACTTGACTTCACATTCCAGGATGTCTGGCTCTAGGTGAGTGATCACACCATCGTGATTATCTGGGTTGTGAAGATCTTTTTTGTATAGTTCTTAGTATTCTTGCCACATCTTCTTACTGTCTTGTGCTTTTGTTAGGTCCATATCTTTTCTGTCCTTTATTGTGCCCATCTTTGCATGAAAAGTTCCCTTGGTATCTCTAATTTTCTTGAAGAGATCTCTGTAGTCTTTTCCATTCTATTGTTTTCCTAGTAACTATTAGAAAAGAAGCATGAAAAATAATTTTTTATTATTTAACAATCCAGAGATAAGTTTTCCTGATAAATCTATCATATTTCAAGAAGCAGGGTTTTTTTTTTAATTTTGTATCCAAAATTCAATATTTGAAAAGAGCAAGGAAGAAACTGGTGCTGTTGAGAGCAACTGTGTGCTTAGTAGTAAATTCATTTAGTTGTAATACCCTATCAGGTGATTATTGCTGTTCTCTTTTTATGTATGGGGAAACAAAGACTCAGATCTCACATAAAGACAGGGACACAACTAGCAAATAGTTTCAGGGTTTGAAATCTCATGCCCTTTTCAGTGTACCACACCATGTAGCTCTATCTAGTTTTTCTGTTGATAGGTTTCCTTGAAAACTAGGTAGTGATAACAAAGATGGTAGTTACAGAAGCTATGAAGAGTATTATAATTCTATCACATTAAAAGTATCTCTTCAATAAGCATCATAACATTTTATAAATGGAGAGAACATTGGCAGTGCCATCCACAATTCTTATCTTACAAATGGGAAAATTTAGACTAAAGGGATTAAGAACTTTAAGAAGCCACACCAGTGTAGTGTTATAGCCCCAACTAAATCTTATTATTGGTAATTTATGATATTCAAGCTGGTGCTTTTTTTTTTTTTTTTATTACACTCATCTTCTAATACATTTGGAGGGAATGGTAAAAAGTCTACTTTGTAATACAGTCAGAACTGTCTAGGATACAGACATGCTGAGCTGATGTCATATAGGCCAGCTTGAAATACTTCTAAAACAACCTTCTTAGGAGTTTAGATATTAGATCTCTACTCTTAAAATGTAGATTTCTATAGTCCTCCTTAAGAACTATATCTAGAGCCCATATATCACTTTATTCTGATTCTGTTCATTTCTGAAAGGCAAGGTGATTTCCATGGATGGATTTTTGAATGAAGCACTTGGGTTAAATATAATAAATACAAACACTTGGTTTCAAAAAAGTAATAATCAGAATTCCTCCTTGCCTAGTAGATTTTTACCTTCCCCAATATGAACATGCTTTACCATGGTCTGTACAGCCTTACCTATCTTTGCAGATGGCCTTCATGTCTCACCCCTGCAAGTCCACTGGCTAAGTTCCTGGGCAGGAGGTTTCATCTCTCTGAGCTTCATTGGCATCTCTTGAGACTTCCTGAGGTTGTTATGAGACCCAGAGTGAACTTGATAAGCAGTAGTTTAAAGTATCAAATTGGCCTGACTCTTTGTCAGTAAGGTCATTTATTGATGATGTTGTTACTTTTAGCAATAATACTTTCTAACATTAGTAGTACTAAGAGCTATCAAATTATTGTATACGCAATTAGAAATTTTAATATGTATTCTAAACATATGTGAACTTTCATACTTTTATGAAACTTTGTATTTTAGGTCATGTTTGATCTTGGTTTTTGTTTCAGGAGAGTGACCTCTACTGTATTTTTTCCCTTCATTTTTGGCCTGCTCAGGAATGAACATATTTTCACTTCCTTGGTGAAGGAATATAATATATATATATACCTTAATGTCTTGCCCTTTAAAGAAGATTTTTTTATAACTTAAAAAAAACTCAGTATAATTTACACTAGATAACGAATTAGAAATTCTTGTCCTGTTAATGAGTTTAATAATATGTTTTTGTGCTGTTAATAAAAATACCAGAGAAACTTGTTTCTACTGCTTTGAGATATCTATGAACTTTAAAGGATTTAATAAAAAATTTTGGCAAATCAAAGTAAAACATTTATTTTCTTTAAACCTAAAGTCTTTTGGATATGCTGAAACTGGAAGGAAAAATGATGAATGGCCTTCGCAGTCTGAGGATCAAAGGAGAAGATATGAGCAAGTTTTTAAAATTAAGCACACGTAGTTGGGATGATACCTATGCACTGGACATTAGACATTCTTCTATCATGGTAAGTGCCCCTGTAATTTTTCACTTTAAAACCTTTAGTAGACTTAAGACTTAAAACCAGATATTGACAGACTTTAGAATTAATTTAAGCATTTTGAAAGAGGTTATAGGAGTGAGAAGAAAAAGTAAAACTCAGTGAGAAGAAAAAGTAAAACTCAGTGAGAAGAAAAAGTAAAACTACAGACTCATTCCCTCTCCCCTGTAGATCTTCCTTTCTCCTTTCTTGTATTCTCTGTACTTCCTCAGGAGAATATCTACTCAGCTCATTCAGTATCCTTTCCAGCTTTAAAGATAAAACAAACGAGAACAACAGAATAACTGCCTAAGCAACAGCAGCAACAAAATACCAAATGGTTAATATCTCAGGATTATATGAATACCACTTGAATATAGTGAAAATCTTGCCCAACAATTTGCAGTGGCTTCCTGATGTTCTGGTCCATGTATTGCAGCCTAAGTGAATTTTTTTGAAATCCAATCACATCACTTTTCTTTCTTTAAAGCACAAAAATAGTCCATGGTATGGCCTAATAGGTGGAAATGGCTTACTTTCTCCTTTTCCGGCCAGAACAGTCTTCCCACCTATAGAGTTGGTCAGCCATCCAGGAATCAGGGAACGATAACAGCACCAAAGGACTGCTACTGCATTCCCTGAACATCAGAGACCTCAGACTGAAGACAACTACATTCGTTATTTGTTTGTTGGACCATTGTATCTTCTAGGACAATTTTATAAGTTTCTTGTTTGTTGGCTCCAGGTTTTCTTTTTTTTTTTTTAACTAGTCTTTAGACCATGTCCTCTCACTGGCTAAATTTTGCTCTTGCTTGGATGTCTTTATACTCAGTAACAGATCTCTTTTTCTAATAATGTTTTTATCAGTAAGAGAAATGACCATGTTAGTTACTTTAATACTTTGTATCTTTTATTTTAAGCATTTATGCTTTTGACCATTTTTAGAAAAAATCTGGAGGTAAGATAAAATGAGGGGAATAATTTTCAAAGCTATTCTGAACATAAGAAATAGACCTGTAAAGAAACTTTCCAACTCCATTTATGAAATAGCATCCTTATCCTCCAAGGTTGGCTGTGGAAGATGGTCAGTCACATGGGGGGAACAGTCCCCTGATGCTGTTTCCACTGCCCGCACTGCCCACAGAGTCTCTGCCTATATGCTATAAAGACTCCTCTCTTGCCCAGCTCTTGGACCCTTTGAGGAGGCATTTCTTTTCCAAGGAGCTTCTTGGAAGTAATTTTTATTGAGGTAAAATATAATATAAGGTAATGCTCTGTTAAGCATTTTAAGTCTGTAGTTCATTGGCATTAAATATATTCACAGTCTTGTCCAACTGTCACCATTATCTGTTTCCAGAACTTCATCATTTCAAATAGACACTCATTCCCTTCTCCCTTAAGTGCCTGGTAACCTTTGTTCTACTTTTTGTCTCTGTGAATTTGCCTATTCCCGTACTGCATGTAAGGGTAGTCATATGATATTTGTCCAATTATGCCTGACTTATTTCACTCACCATGATGTTTTCAAGGTTCATCCATATTATAGCATGTATAAGAATTTCATTCCTTCTAAGACAAGTAATTTTTAAAGTATCTTTTTTATGTACTATTAAGGGAAGCTTTATGTCTCAAATGCTTCTATTTTTCCACTTGGAAAGTGCCTGTCTGAATAGAAAATTGTTTCTGAGACTTAATTCTCTAGCTACCTCCAAAAAGATTAACTGCCACAAAATGCAGAGCTCTGAGGTCTCAGCACTGTTCAACTTGGTCTGTTAGAGCAGCAAAATTAGCTCACACATAAACTTTATTTTTGCTTCATAGTATTTGCTACCACCCATTATGATATGTATTCATTTATAATCTTCTTCCAGTGGAATGTAAGTGCCCCCCACTCCAGAACTTTGTTAAATACCATCAACATACATCAGATCTTATTTAATAGGAAATAAGCAAAAAAAAAAAATTGTT
This sequence comes from Oreotragus oreotragus, assembly GCA_006410675.1. Lineage (NCBI taxonomy): Eukaryota > Metazoa > Chordata > Mammalia > Artiodactyla > Bovidae > Oreotragus > Oreotragus oreotragus. The sequence goes on from SJYX01005974.1 coordinate 273,614, forward strand.
GAATATCTTATGTCAAAACAGTTATTCATGAATGAATGCAGTACTTTGCTTTAAATTATTTTTCCCCTGAATCTGTCTCTCTGCTTACTTTTTGTCTTTATGGACAAAGCTGAGCCTCTGAGTTAAGTCATTTCTGATTTTTGTGTTTATACCCTCCCCCTCAAAATAGGAGGGGTTGGCAGTTTATTTCTTAAAAGTCTGGTTGAGAATTGAGGAAGAACTTGAGGGTCATTAGTTTTCTTCCATCCCTGACTTATCATTTCAGGTTTCTCTGTCTCAGACTTCAGAGTCACAATTTAGATTTTATCTACTTTAATTGCTGTGTGTTTGCAGCCTTTATATAGTACCTCAGGTATGTGAAAAGTCAGTAAAAACTATCATAGGATTGTGTGTTTGGCTCCTCTGGATTTAATTTTTTTTAGTTCAAGGTGCCAGACCACCCACAGTGATGGGGTCTATATTTTGCCCTTTAGTTAAGAGTGTAACTTGACAACCACACCCCACAGTCGTAAAGGCAAACTTCCCTGTCCTTGTCCAGTAATGATGCTGTTAATCAGTTGACTAGACATGTGGGTTTATTTCTGGACTTTGAGTTCAGTTCTGTTGATCTGTATCTTATCCTTATTCCAGCACCAGACTATTTGCTTATATTTTTTTACTGTAGCTTTGTAGTGACTTTAAAAATTCTAAATTATGAGTCCTACAACTTTGTTCTTCATCTTTAAGATTTTCTTGGCATTTTACACCTCTTTCCTTTCTTTTTGAATTATGGAATGAGCTTGTCCATTTCTGTAAAAAAAAAAAAAAGAAAAAAAACAAGCTGGAATTTTTATTGAGATTTTATTGAATCAATAAATTGTTTAAGGAATATTGCCATTTACACATATTACAGTTCCTATTTAGACATCTTCCAATCCGTAAATGTGAGATGCCTTTCCATTTATTTAGCGTAATTTCTTTCAACAGTGTTTTGCAGCTTTCAGTGTAAGTTTCAGGCTTAGTTTAATTATTTTTAAGTATTTTACACTTTTTGATGTTACTATAAATGGAATTGTTTCCTTATGTTTAGTTTAGAATTTTTCATTGCCTTTTATTTTTTTGTTGTTGAAATACTGAATACTGTGGCACTTCCTGGAAATCAGATTCTCACCCCTCCCTGAGATTTGTGATTATTGCTGTTTGCTGTTGTTTAATAGTGACTCATTTTATAGATTCTGTATTCTTTTCCATGTGTGGCCATAGAAATCTCTGTTAGGTTAGCCTATTCATCTGCTAACTTCTGGACCGAGATTTTACTTAAATACCTGGAACCAGAAAATCTCCCCATCTTTGCATCTTGACAGAGGTGCTTTGTGTGTGTCACACTTGGAGGGAGTGAGAGCAGCACGCACTGAGCATTCAGTCAGGCAATCTGCATCTCTGCATTCTCTGCATTCGATTCTTGTTTGCATAGAGCTTGAAAGTCAACCAGAAGTGAGAATGTAGGGCCTTCCATCTCTGCATTCGATTCTTGTTTGCACAGAGCTTGAAAGTCAACCAGAAGTGAGAATGTAGGGCCTTCCAGTCATGGCCTTGTACCTTCCCAGGAATTCATCGGAACCTCTCAAAGCCCTGATTCCCATTTCCCAACCTTTCCTCACTAGGTTTGTAGTTACTGCATCATGTATCTCATTACCTATTATCTCAGGAGTGTCTAAACATTTTCCAATAAATGTTTTGCATAAATTAGAGTAACAGCTTTCATACTAGGCAAATTATGAGTGAGGCAGGGTAAAGGCAAAACTTTTCAGAAGGTTTTCTAGGAAGTCACCAGACAGTTCAGACAAAAAGTTACAATTCTTTCAGAATAAAGCCCATTCTCCTGCTTCCAATATTGGTACTGTTTAGGCTACTGTTTAGGCTGGGAGCAGGAAATGGGATTGAGGTAAATTATTACAATACCACAAATCTCAGTGTTCTTACTGAGATTCAGCCTTTTTTCATGAATAAACACTCTCAGGGTTGCTGTAAACTTTTGATTGGTTTTCATCGTTTTGAAAATGATCATTCCCACAGATTTTCTAGTTTTTCCATAAGGATGAAGTTTTGGAATTTCTTACTCAAACGTTTTAGCGAATGTCACTCCCCCAAAAGAACTCAAAAGATGTGAACTATAAGTCTTTGCTTCTCTCATTATGAGTATCAGCCTCTAACAGATTGACCTATCCTGTGATTCTTTCTTGACTTGTATAACTCCCTGGATGTTGAGGAGGTTGTTTACAGGTTCTAATCAGTAAATGACAATATCTTCTTTTCAGTATCTTGGAAGCCTAGTGGATAGCCAAGGCCTGAGTTATGACCAGCAGAACAGGTGGAGGTAGCTCTCTGGACTGTCAGTACCAGTTCTGCACACGACTTTGTGAGGCGCCCTTCTAGTTCCTGTTGCTGCTCCTGTGTGTATATTCACCTGAGACTAGACACAGGGCGGTCAGTGTCTGTGGACCTAGTCAACATGATTTCCCGTGTTGTCTCAGTAGTTCTCCAAAACGGATCTGGATATCACCTCAACTTCTTCACCCAGCACTCATGGCCATAAATCGTGTCATTTCTATAGCTTTCTAACTTTAGTATTTGTGATAAGAATCACATAGGGCACTTATTTTGAATGGGAATTATTTAGTAGGTCTGAAGTGGTGCCAAGGAATCTGCATTTTAAATAAACCCATTCAGCTGTTTTGATCCACATCAAAAGCTACTCAACCTCCAGTCATTAATTCAAGTTCAGTGGGACTGATGCATAAAGCATAATGCTGGTTTCTCACTTGAAATAAAATATATATATATAACTCACCACCAAGGGAATAAGATTCTCATATCATATATCTTTTCTATATTGGAAAGCCAATTATGACTGTCACTTGCTGTTTGAATTATCTTCCTTCAGACTACAATTGTGAAAATGCCCCTGGGAACAAGTTGAGGCAAATGTGGTGCTTGCCTCATGTTCCTCTGCTTTCAAGGGTTGTAACTCCTTAGTTCTTGATTGTTGATTGACCCGTACCTCCAAGCCTCTAAACAGTGGTTTTCTCCTCCTGTTGTCCTTGTTTCAGGAGAGAGGGCTAGTTAAATATAAGCTATTCCACCTTGATTAGAACTGGATGTCCTAAGTGTCGGTTTTTAAAATTTAATTTTTCTAAGTCATTTTGTTTTCCTTATGTCCAAGCTTTTAAATTTAGAGAGGTGAATGACCTCATTGCCTCTTATACCTTGAATGGTTTATGAAGACTATTTAATATACAGTTTAATTTTTTAATATGAAAAACGAGTAAATAGTCAATTGTTTCAAAGGGAATGTAATGTAAAAGGCTATGGGAATGTAAAATTGTTGCACATAAGGTTTGTTCCTTACAGAATATGCATCTAGCTCCTTATACTTAATCAGAAATGTAGAAAATCTTAGGTATATTTCACTTACTGTTTGATAAAGTTAGATTTGGCTTTGAAAATGATTTAAGTATTAATATAGCTTTCACAGCTTTCTGGATTCTTTTCTAGTGGGTTAATAACTTAGAAACTGATGAGATGTATTTAACATGGCCTTCAAGTTACCAGGAACTTTTGAAACCAATATTCCCTGGAAGTATACCTTTCATAAGGCGTAATTTTCATAATTTGGTGAGTTTTCTATTTTGAAATTTTGTCTGCATCTTTTATGAAGATATCACTGGGCTTTTTGGTACTACCTTGCTGTTGGTAATTAGGCATCTGAGTAATAAGGAAGTATTTACCTAATGTAATAAGCTTGAGGTGGCATGGCTGACTAGATTTCACAAGCTATCAGGGACACATAACCTGCCTTTTATTGTTTTATCCCCATGTACCTTTATAATACCAATATTAAGTTGATGGGTTACTGTTAAATTTTCTAAAAGGAATTTATGATCAAACTTTTCTTCTATAAGAATTAATAAATTTCAGTACATTTAAGGGAAAAATACATAAATACTACTTTGTAATCTGCATATAAATGTTCATTATTACAGTGTTAAGTAACCTTATAGAATTTTAAACTGTGGAGAAAACATCTAGGGCTTTTACAGTTTTTCACATAGGAAGTGAATATCTTAGTTCCTCCAGCAGATGTTAAGCCGTTAATTTTTTGGTCAAAATTCAATTTGTTTCTTTTTTAAAAAGTTTATCACAGAAAATCCAGTGAATACTTAGAATAAGGTATTTCACTTCCTGTTTAAAAAAAAAAAAAACATTTACTTTGAACTGTGCTTCAAAAAGATGAGTAGTCTGATTAAATTTCATGTATTATTATATTTGGGTGGGTACCTTTTAGAAATTCTTCATAAACTGTGAAACTTTTATATACATTCCTCAAAATTCTATACTAGAAAGTTTTAAGAAATTGTACCTTGAATTTCATACTTTTAGTTACAGACATTATATTAAATTTCAATTTCATAAAAATTCTGAAGTGTTAAAACAAAATGGTGATTATAGACTGTCTACATTTTTTTAGGTTTTGTTTATTGATCCTGCTCAAGAATATACCGTGGATTTTATAAAAGTTGCTGAACTTTTCTATCATCATAAAATTCCTCTTAGGTAAATGTCAATTTATAACTGTCAATTGAAGGAAATCCAGTGATGTTCACGTTGTGTTACACAGAGTGTTAATGTGGAATACATGGTGATAGTTATCTCAGTGCTGTATGTTGTGAAGAATCATACACCTTTATGATAGACTCTGTTAATCACACCTGCTTGCTAATCTTGTTTACTGTATTACCTTCCTGAGAGAATGACCTTGTCACTTTGGGTGCTTAAAGATGGATCCATTTCCTATGGTTGTGTTAAGAGTACACTTCCCTGCCCCCCTTTTTTTTCTGGAAAAAAAAATAGCCACTTGATAATGTCACTACCGGAGAGTTTTACATTTTGGAATACTCCTACAGAGATGAGAATTTTGGTGAATAGTTATTACAAATCAAACCTTTTCAAACAGTAATACTCTTCTTTACCCCATCTGTTAACTCATTCCCTCCGTCTAGATGTTGGAGTCTAATAATGTTTAAAATCCATGATTTGTTATGGTTCAAGAGGGAGTTGTAACATTTCTTATTCATCCTCTTTCCTAGAATTGGTTTTGTGTTCATTGTTAATACAGATGATGAGGTTGATGGAACAAATGATGCTGGAGTTGCCCTTTGGAGAGCTTTCAATTATATTGCAGAAGAGAATGGTGTATCACAAGCGTTTATGTTCATAGTACATGTGAGTTAATGCACTACATATAATTTCTTCAGAATGTAGAGTGTTTTTGCGTTATCATTATTACTATTTGTTTTAACGTTTTAGTTTGTAAAAACTGTCATGATAGATTAGTGCACATGATGAAACTGATTCTTGCAGCTCTCAGCTTAAGTACGCAATATTGTCCCCACTTTATAAACAAGGCAACTGAGGCTCTGCCAAAATCTGAATTTATTTAGGTTTACCCAACTGATAAAGGAACATAAATTGTATACATAAATTTAGAGGAAGCATATTGATAGAAAATAATTAGAAAATTATTGAACTGGGTTTTGAATAAAATCATGAGTGGAGAAGATTATTTCAAATATAAATGCTCTAAGTGGCAAAATTTATAAGACTTCTTAGGGATTTTCAAAGGAGGAAAACTTCATGGCAGCAAATTGGTATCAAAATGATAAACGATAAGATTGATACTGAATCTGACAAAGAAACTAAGAAATTGGTAAGAATCTGATTAAGGAAGTAACACAAGGTAAGAAGATTATTTTATAATGGTGGCTCTCTTATGGCTCATAATGGAAATATAAATGCATTAAAGAACTGTATTGTTGGCGTTAAGAGAGTCAGATTATAGCTTTAAAAATCCTTTATTCATTTTTATATTTATTGTTCCATGGCTTGTCAACCGTTATTATAACTTCCTATCATATTGGAATGGACTTAAACAGCTGGTAGCTAGGCAGTTAATGATAATCTGGTACAAACAGATAGGATCTCACACATTATGTAAAAAATAATATCAGGTAGTTTAAAAACTTAGTGTGAAAAACAAAGCATTAAGATGTTAGAAAGAAATTAGGACCCCAAAGGAGTTAAATGAAAACCAGTGCATTGTTCATCAACAGATATCATAAAGAAGTGAAGGAAAAAAATTCCAAGGAAGAGAAATATTTGCAGTACATGATATGTATTAGATTTCCTGCAAATTGAAAAACCCAATGAAAAAAATACATAAAGAGATTTTTCAAAATATTAGAGGATACACTAATGTTAAGCCAAAATGTATTGAAATTATTAAAGTAAGTAAATGTTTATTAGGGGAAGGCAATGGCACCCCACCCCAGTACTCTTGCCTGGAAAATCCAATGGACGGAGTAGCCTGGTGGGCTGCAGTCCATGGGGTCACTAACAGTCGGACAGACTGAGTGACTTCACTTTCGCTTTTCTCTTTCATGCATTGGAGAAGGAAATGGCAACCCACTCCAGTATTCTTGCCTGGAGAATCCCAGGGATGGGGGAGCCTGGTGGGCTGCCATCTATGGGGTCACACAGAGTTGGACACGACTGAAGTGACTTAGCAGCAAATGTTTATTACAATTAATGGTAACTGAGTATCTCAGAAATCATAAAAATGCAAATAAAGCTTACCCTGAGATATATCTTATCTCCTATAATTTGGCACTAATTAAGAAAGCTGACAGTATCATACGTTAATGAGAATGGAGAACAATGGAAATTCCTTTACACTGTCACACTGCCTCTAAGAATATGAATTGGTATAGCCACTTTGAGAAACAATTCTAGTTCAGAATTTGAAGTTAAATTTTCATATTCCCTACACACACACACACACACACACACATACTTTGAGACAAATTGTTGCTGTAGGAGACTATTAGCAGAATCATGTGCAATAGCAACAAACCGGAAACTACATATATATGGTATATTAGTATACTATATATATATATATAAGAGTCCATATTAATCAGTAAAAATCATTTCACATGATGGATCATGATATGCTAAAATTATGGATGTATTAGAGGCATAATGAAAGTACAGAAGGCCAACATATTACTATGTACTGTTTAAAGCTCAAAAAGCAAACAAAACTAAATATCATAGTGCCTGGAAATACATGCAGATAAAACTCTAGAACTTAAAAGGTAAGGAAATGGTAAACAGAAACAAGATGATGCTTGCTTCTGAGGAACAGAGGGAGATGACATTGGGAGGAAAACTGTGCTTCACTGATAGATTGCGGGAGTAATATCAGTAACCTCAGATATGCAGACGACATCACCCTTATGGCAGAAAGTGAAGAGGAACTAAAAAGCCTCTTGAAAGAGGAGAGTGAAAAAATTGACTTAAAGCTCAACATTCAGAAAACTAAGATCATGGCATCTGGTCCCATCACTTCATGGGAAATAGATGGGGAAACAGTGGAAACAGTGTCAGGTTTTATTTTGGGGGGCTCCAAAATCACTGCAGATGGTGATTGCAGCCATGAAATTAGAAGATGCTTACTCCTTGGAAGAAAAGTTCTGACCAACCTAGATATCATATTGAAAAGCAGAGCCATTACTTTGCCAACAAAGGTCTGTCTAGTCAAGGCTATGGTTTTTCCAGTGGTCATGTATGGATGAGAGTTGGACTGTGAAGAAAGCTGAGCACTGAAGAATTGATGCTTTTGAACTGTGATGTTGAAGAAGACTCTTGAGAGTCCCTTGGACATCAAGGAGATCCAACCAATCCATTCTAAAGAAGATCAGTCCTGGGTGTTCTTTGGAAGGAATGATGCTAAAGCTGAAACTCCAGTACTTTGGCCACCTCACGCGAAGAGTTGACTCATTGGAAAAGACTCTGATGCTGGGAGGGATTGGGGAGTCATGTATGGATGTGAGAGGTGGACTGTGAAGAAAGCTGAGTGCCGAAGAATCGATGCTTTTGAACTGTGGTGTTGGAGAAGACTCTTGAGAGTCCCTTGGACTGCAAGGAGATCCAACTAGTCCATTTGAAAGGAGATCAGCCCTGGGTGTTCTTCGGAAGGAATGATGCTAAAGCTGAAACTCCAGTACTTTGGCCACCTCATGCGAAGAGTTGACTCATTGGAAAAGACTCTGATGCTGGGAGGGATTGGGGGCAGAAGGAGAAGGGGACGACAGAGGATGAGATGGCTGGATGGCATCACTGACTCAATGGACGTCAGTTAGAGTGAACTCTGGGAGTTGGTGATGGACAGAGAGGCCTGGCATGCTGCGATTCATGGGGTCGCAAAGAGTCAGACACAACTGAGCAACTGAACTGAACTGAAATTCGTTACTACTCTGAGGTTGGAAGTAAAGTGAGACATTTTAGTACAACAAATATGAAAGCTTAGTCACATGGTGGTGATGGGGCTGGTGGTAACATTACTCAAAATTCATGAAGCCCTACCAAGGGACAGGTGATGTGCTTGAGAGGTAAAGTTATTATCAAAATACTTTGGTAGGGACTTCCCTTGTAGTCCAGTGGTGAAGCCACTGTGATCCCACTGTAGGGGGCACAGGTTCAATCACTGGTCAGGGAAATAAGATCCTACATGTTGCACCAGTGCGGCCAAAACACACAGACACACACACACTTCGGTGATTATGTGCTTCTTTAGTAACACATTAAATAACAAGATCAATCCAATGACAGGTGTCATAATTACCATAATTTCAAACTTCGAGAAGCACAGATAATATTCTGAGAAACCTGCAACAACTGTGACATAAAAATCTATGATTTCTCTTGCTGACAAAGTCACAGGTTCTGCACATATTACTGGGGTCTGTTGCCATATTCATAACTATAGGAATTGCTAAATTTCAGATAGATGTTGATACAATGAAGACACGGATTTCTATTTCTATCCAGGTTTAGAGAGCACCTGAATTCTCTCCACACATCTCTTGTCTGTGGACCCCCTGACCTAGATACACACTATGCCAAGCTTTCCCTTTCTCTTAGGAGAAGCTCTTTAAAATAATCTGTTCTCTTAACAACTTCAAGAGTACTGCAGAATCACTGGCAGTCAGATCATTTTCCTGTCACCTGAAGAGCAACGTTATGTGCTAGAGGCGCAGGGCAGGAGACGTCCCCTCCTACACAGAGGAGGAGTGAGAGCTGCCCCCGTGTGCACTCAGCTGTCCTATCCCATAGTGTGTCCTGGGAGATGCTAGTCCAGTGAAACGCTCCACGCTGTGGTCAAGTGAGTTTAGGAAATGCAGCATCAGCTCTCTCCCCTTTAGAAATTCACACTGCATATGAGCAGAGCAAAAGCTCCACAGTGTACTATAAATGGCTTACCTAGAGCCCCCATGACCTGACTGTGGAACTTTCCCCCTTTTATTCCATGGCTGAACTAAAGCTGTACAAGACACACCTTGGGAATCCCCAAATTGTGTCATATTAGAAGCACCACAAAAGAACTGCAAAACAAATGAAAATAAACTGGCTTCAAATTAAACCCACGCTTTTTTCCCAGAACAAATCCAGAACTAGCTCCAGGTGGGAGAGAGAAGAGGTACGCCTGGGTAGTTTCTGTCGTGTGTAGGAGCGGTGAACACAGTTTAATGAAAGCCATACTTCTTTCTGTTTGCCATTAAGGAGTTCTAGGGTCAAGATCTACCTAGTGAGTAAATGTGCATGTGTGGTAGATCACTTCAGCCATGTCTTACTCTTTGGGACCCTATGGACTATAGCCCACCAGGCTCCTCTGTCCCTGGGATTTCCCAGGCAAGAATACTGGAGTGGATTGCTGTGCCTTCCTCCAGAGGATCTTCACAACGCAGGGATCGAACCCTCATCTCATGTCTCCTGCGTTGGCAGACAGGTTCTTTACCACTAGTACCACCTGGGAAGCCCCAGTGAGTAAATATCCATCTCATAATCCCTGTTCAACTGCTATAATCACAGGAGTTTTCAATACAACTTTAGTGATCTGGGGGTTTTTTTAATTAATTTTTTATTGAAGGATAATTGCTTTACAGAATTTTGCTGTTTTCTGTCAAACCTCAACATGAATCAGCCACAGGTATACATATATCTCCTCCCTTTTGAAACTCCCTCTCATCTCCCTCCCCATCCCACCCCTCTAGGGTGATACAGAGCCCCAGTTTGAGTTTCCTGAACCATATAGCAAATTCCTGATGGCTATCTATTTTACATATGGCAATGTAAGTTTCTACATTACTCTTTCCATACAGCTCACCCTCTCCTCCACTCTCCCCACGTCCATAAGTCTATTCTTTGTGTCTGTTTCTCCATTGTGCCCTGTAAATAAATTCTTCAGTACCATTTTTCTAGATTCCGTATATATTCATCAGAATACGATATTTACCTGACTCACTTCACTCTGTATAATAGGTTCTAGGTTTATCCACCTCATTAGAACTGACTCAAAGGCATTCCTTTTGATGGCTGAGTAATATTCCATTGTGTATATGTACCACAGTTTCTTTATCTGTTGTCAGTGGACATCTAGGTTGCTTCCATGCTCTACTACAGTAAATAGTGCTTCAGTGAACAATGGGATACATGTGTCTTTTTCAATTTTGGTTTCCTTAGTGTATTTGCCTAGGAGTGGGATTGCTGAGTCATATGATTGTTTTATTCCTAGTTTTTTAAGGAATCTCCATACCATCTTCCACTGTGGCTGTATCCATCTACATTCCCATCAACAGTACAAGAGTGTTCCTTTTCTCCACACCCTCTCCAGCATTTATTGTTTGTAGACTTTTTGATGATGGCCATTCTGACTGGTGTGAGGTGATATCTCATTGTAGTTTTGATTTGCATTTCTCTAACAATGATGAACGTGAGTCTGAGTGAACTCCGGGAGATGGTGATGGACAGGGAGGCCTGGTGTGCTGCAATTCATGGGGTCGCAAAGAGTCAGACACGACTGGGCGACTGAACTGAACTGAACTGAATAATGGCTGGATGGCATCACTGACTCAATGGACGTGAGTTTGAGTAAACTCTGGGAGTTGGTGATGGACAGAGAGGCCTTGCATGCTGCGATTCATGGGGTCGCAAAGAGTCAGACACGACTGAGCGACTGAACTAAACTGATATTATAACCCACAGTGATTTTCATTTTCACTGTTACCTGGTTTGTTCGTGGAGATGGTTCATTTTGTTAGTTTATACTTCATAATGTCCCATACTTTTTTTGCTTACCAAGTTAAATAACAGTTCTTAAAATTATATATGGCTGAGTCCCTTTGCTATTCACCTGAAGCTACCACATTGTTAATAGACTATGCACGTGTGCTAAGTCACTTCTGTCATGTCCAGCTCTTTGCAACCCTATGAACCATAGCTTCCCAGGCTTCTCCATCCTTGGGATTTTCAAGGCAAGAATACTGGACTGGGTTGCCATGTCTTTCTACAGGGCATCCTCCCAACCCTGGGATTACACCTGGGTCTCCTGCATTGCAGGAAGATTCTTTATCATCTGAACCACCAGGGAAGCAAATACACCAATACAAAATAGAAAGTTTAAAGTTTGGGAAAAAAACTTAGACATTCTGAAGCCAAGCAATTGGAGATTGAATCACAAAAATTTGAAATTTTATGTATGATGTTCAAAGGTGTAAGTCTGTAATATTTGGGTTATAGTACTTACATATCTGCAAGTTTGCCTTCCTAACTAGATTATAAATTTCACAAGATTGAGAATCTCTCTTTTGTGTTTACAAGATGTTACATACACATGTTAATGAAAATGAAAGGATTTATATTTTTATTTCATGTCTCAAATTCTCATAGTGTATTAATATATTTAGATTGCACACAGTCTTTTGCTTTCCATAGGAACAGAGTCGGTTTAAAAAAGGATTGCATTTTTAATAAACATTTGTATATAAACTGTTAGCTAAAATGTGAATAAATTGCATGGCATCGCAAATTCCTCAAAAAAACACAAACTTGAAATTATATATAAGAAGATTGAATTCTTATATATCTAACATAGCTTATGTAAGACATTCTGGTTAACTTATATACCTTAGGAATACCTAATATTTTTAAAGTAATAAATTAGTAAAATGACTGACCTCAAAGACTTTTCATATATAACTTTTGCTTTATTCAGAATCTTATTTTCTAATCACTGTTTATGTTTTACAGAAGGCTGTACTTACCCCCTTTTTTGAGTTATTAAGATCATAGTATGTTCTACTTCAATATAAGGAGAAAACTTCCTCATAAACTGAGAGACTCATAAAATCAAACTCTGAGAGCTACTTTTAGATCTGTCACCTCTTAAAGGGATAGGTTACACAGTTTATAGTTATAAAAGGAAATTGCAGAGTGCTAATTCCTTACTCTACAGAATAATATGAAGATTCTGTCAGTCATAATATGAGGATTGTCTCTGGCAATAATACTTCAAGTGAATTGGGACTAAAAATAATATTCTTATTTGATATGTCAAAATACTACCTAATGATATTTGTACTTACTAGTTTTTCCCTTCTGCTTGGTAGCTTCTTCCCCCAGAATGTCTTGGCTCAAGTTCATGTTAACGTTTCAGCAAATCATCTGCTCAGAAGTACCATCTTTCTTGAGGCAGAGCTGTCTGTTTTCCCCATGTGGAACAGTGCCATAACAGGGTCATGGTAGAAGATGTATAGTGAAGGGGAAAATGGGGGAAAAAATAAAGGGGTAACAGCTTACTTTATGCCAGTATGATTAAAGTATTTGAGACTGGAGAAAGAATGGATGTATAGAAAAAAAGCTAGTTAAGATATTTACTAAAGAGCAATTGGAGATGAAAATAAGCATTTCTGAAATAAGTCATTTAAACTGTGTGTGTATATATATCTTTTAAAATAAAGGTAACCATTGTTTTATTAAGAATTATAGGGTCTGGCTTGATCAAAATAGATTAACATAGAAACTTGATACGGTATTTTGAAAGCTATAGAATATTCACAATACCATTTTTATAAGAAGAGAATAAATTTTATTGTTAAAATAGTTTGCTTATCTCTGTATGTGGGGGTAAGTTTGTGTATATAAATGTATGTATGTAATATGCTTAGAACTTAGAAAATATAAAATAAGTTCTTTGTAAATATTCATGCTAAGGAAAAGAAATAAAACTAATTACTGTAAGATGAAAATCATAATATCTTTATTTTCACAGATGTACCAAAAAGTGGAGAATCACAAAATACTCACTGTGAACAATGTGAAGCGTGTTCTTCAAAATAAGTTTCCTCATGCTAATATTTGGGACATTTTGGGAATTGAGTCTAAATATGATGGTGAAAGAAAGGTAAGTTGGAATGCAAATTTTTAAAAATATGGTGAAGAAACTTTTATTGTCTCATGAATAAATGATCTTACTATAACTAAGTCTACAATCAGATTTAAATTTTAAACGTTAAAAAAAGGGAAATTTATACCTTTGAATGACACATTTTATACAGTGTTTAAGTTACCACTCTTGACATCAGAAAAGTTACTTCTCAGAACTAATAGTGTAGAAAATCATTAAAACAATTAACAAAGTGGCAATATGTACATACCTACCAATAATTACTAAAGTGTAAATGGACTAAATGCTTCAGTCAAAGGACAGTAACCAGATGGATACACAAGCAAGACTTGTGTATAAGCTGCCTCCAAGAGACTTAACTTCAGATCTGAAGATACACACAGACTGAAAGTGAGGGAATTAAATAGATACTCCATTTGATTCTTTTTTTTTTTTTGTATTTATTTATTTTTTTTACACGAACTCCCAAACATGAACCCCCCTCCCACCTCCCACCCCACATCTTCCCTCCAGATCATCCCCATACACCAGCCCTAAGCACATATTAGTAGTAGTCATAACAATAATGATAGTAATTAAATAAAAAAATAAACTTATAAAACTAAATAAATAAATAAATAAATAGATATTCCATGCGATGGAGATGAGAAGAAATCCAGGGACCAGTTACGTCAGGTGAAATAGAGTTTAAAACAAAGGCTGAAATAAGAGTCAAAGGAGGATATCATATAATGATCAATGGATCAGTCAAAGAAGAAGATATGTTAATATATGTATTTCCTTCAGTTCAGTTCAGTTGCTCAGTCATGTCTGACTCTTTGTGACCCCATGAACTGCAGCACACCATACATCCCTGTCCATCACCAACTCCCGGCGTCGACCCAAACCTTTGTCCATCGAGTTGATGATGCCATCCAGCCATCTCATCTTCTGTTGTCCCCTTCTCCTCCTGCCATCAATCCCTCCTAGAATCAGGGTCTTTTCCCATGAGTCAGCTCTTCACATCAGGTGGCCAAAGTATTGGAGTTTGAGCTTCAACATCAGTCCTTCCAATGAACACCCAGGACTGATCTCCTTTAGGATGGACTAGTTGGATCTCCTTGCAGTCCAAGGGACTCTCAAGAGTCTTCTCCAACACCACAGTTCAAAAGCATCAATTCTTCTGCGCTCAGCTTTCTTTATAGTCCAACTCTCACATCCATACATGACCACTGGAAAAACCATAGTCTTGACCAGATGGACCTTTGTTGACAAAGTAATGTCTCTGCTTTTTAGTATGCTGTCTAACTTCGTCATAACTTTCCTTACAAGGAGTAAGCATCTTTTAATTTCATGGCTACAATCACCATCTGCAGTGATTTTGGAGCCCAGAAAAATAAAGTCAGCCACTGTTTTCACTGTTTCCCCATCTATCTGCCATGAAATGATAGGACCGGATGCCATGATCTTAGTTTTCTGAATGTTGATCTTTAAGCCAACTTTTTCACTCTCCTCTTTCACTTTCGTCAAGAGGCTTTTAGTTCTTCACTTTCTGCCATAAGGGTGGTGTTATTTGCATATCTGAGGTTATTGATATTTCTCTGTTGGATCTCCTTGCAGTCCAAGGGACTCTCAAGAGTCTTCTCCAACACCACAGTTCAAAAGCATCAATTCTTCAGTGCTCAGCTTTTNGGGACTCTCAAGAGTCTTCTCCAACACCACAGTTCAAAAGCATCAATTCTTCTGCGCTCAGCTTTCTTTATAGTCCAACTCTCACATCCATACATGACCACTGGAAAAACCATAGTCTTGACCAGATGGACCTTTGTTGACAAAGTAATGTCTCTGCTTTTTAGTATGCTGTCTAACTTCGTCATAACTTTCCTTACAAGGAGTAAGCATCTTTTAATTTCATGGCTACAATCACCATCTGCAGTGATTTTGGAGCCCAGAAAAATAAAGTCAGCCACTGTTTTCACTGTTTCCCCATCTATCTGCCATGAAATGATAGGACCGGATGCCATGATCTTAGTTTTCTGAATGTTGATCTTTAAGCCAACTTTTTCACTCTCCTCTTTCACTTTCGTCAAGAGGCTTTTAGTTCTTCACTTTCTGCCATAAGGGTGGTGTTATTTGCATATCTGAGGTTATTGATATTTCTCTGTTGGATCTCCTTGCAGTCCAAGGGACTCTCAAGAGTCTTCTCCAACACCACAGTTCAAAAGCATCAATTCTTCAGTGCTCAGCTTTTGTCACAGTCCAACTCTCACATGTATGACTACTGGAAAAAACCATAGCCTTGACTAGATGGTCCTTTGTTGGCAAAGTAATGTCTCTGCTTTTTAATATGCTGTCTAGATTGGTCATAACTTTTCTTCCAAGGGGCAAGCATCTTTTAATTTCATGGCTGCAGTCACCATATGCAGTGATTTTGGAGCCCTCAAAAATAAAGTCTGTCACTATTTCCCCACTGATTTGCCGTGAAGTGATGACCAGATTCCATGATCTTTGTTTTCTGAATGTTGAGCTTTAAGCCAACTTTTTCACTCTCTTCTTTCACTTTCATCTAGAGGCTCTTTATTTCTTCTTTGCTTTCTGCCGTAAGTGTGGTGTCTGCACATCTGAGGTTACTGATACTTCTCCTGGCATATATATACAGTTATATATATATGTAATATAGCTCAGAGATAATATAGTTCAGTGGTTACAAGTTCAGACTATTTGTCACACACTTGTAAGTACAAATTCTGTTTCCAAAATGTAGTAGTTATATGACATTGTAAGTGACTCTCTGTATGTTTTATCATCTATAAAGTGAATATAATAATAGTACTTAGCTTCAGAGAGTAATTATTAATATGTTGGCTATCATGACAATTTTAATGATACATAGTGTTGAGTAGTGATGAATTAATTATTAGTGATACTGTATCATACAAGATAAAATCCAGATGCTGAAGACCTTCATGATCTAGCCCCTCCACCCCTCTGGCCTAATATCTTCTCCCTACATATTAATAACTCCTCCTACTGTAAACACAGAAAACTGTTTGCCATTACCTGAATATCCCATACTCTCTTTTCCCTTCTATTCCTTGCAGTGCTATCTGTCTTCGCTTGGAATGTCTTTCTCCACTTTTAAAGAACAAGCAAATTTTTACTTGTCTTTTAAGATTTTGGTGTTATTCCCTGAAGAGGGTTTCTATGATCCCTTCTCTCCACACTCAAACTTTGTCACTTCTTTTCTGGGCTCCCATAAAACCTGGTATATGGCCTCAGTTTTGCTTGTATATATGTGAGCCCCTTGAAGGGAGATATTTTAGCTTTGTACTCACAGAGTCTAGCCAAACACATGAATTCAATGAATGTTTACTAAACAAATGAACATAGAGATAAATTAACCTCATATGCAGGTAGATGTATTTTTTAAAGTAAAGTCATACCCCTCTATCAAAGGCCAGCAAACTACAGCCCCCAAGCCAAATCTAGCCTTTCAACCACCTGTTTTTCCACCTGTTTTTATAAACAAAAGTTGTTGGAGACAGCCAGGTTCATTCGTTCACGTGTTGTGTGTCACTGCTTTTGCACTGTAACATCACGACTGAGTAGTTGTGTCAGAGACCAGATGGCTCAAAAAACCTAAAATATGTGTCTGGCCCTTTTAAAAAAAAGTTTTCTGACTTGTTCTTTGTAGGTAAATTACCTTCCTTTAAATAGTGTTGTAAAGAACAGATAAAATTAGCAAAACTAACATTTTTCTGTGACATACATTCTTTTTCAGACAGACATATTCTGCTTAACTCTCTGGTATTTTTTTAATTGAATAGGCAGGAACAAACTTTTATAAGATGACTGGCTTGGGTCCTTTGCCTCAAGCTCTTTATAATGGTGAATCCTTTCACCATGAAGAGCTGAATTTTAAGGAACTAGAAATGGCTGTTCTTCATAGAATGATGGATACAACTGCGTATTTACAAAAGGAAGTTTTTATGGTAGGTAAGCATGTATGAGAAAATGTTTGGTGAATGATATTTATAAATTATTTCTGCATTAGAACTATCTTAATAGCTAAAGTTAATTGCATAAAAGTTTCCATTCTAATCATTTAGTAGTGCTTTTTAAAGTAGTAATTAAATTTATCTGTGCATAATTACATCTAAAAATTGCTTAATTGAAAAGAAACTCCAAAGTTTTACAGGAAAATTTATTATAAGAATCTTAAAGTAAAATAAAGTAAAAAAAAAAAAGAATCTTAAATTGACTTATTTTAGATTAAGCAATCTTGTATTCCCTGCATCATATTAAAACATATACATATAAATTGCCTATATTGCCTAAATAATATTTTGTTATTTTAGGGTGCCTTAAATGATCGAATAAATGCAGTTGACTTCCTGATGGGTAAAAATAATGTTGTGCCCCGAATAAATCCTTTGATTTTGAACAATAAATGGCAGTACCTTAATTTGATATCTACATCAGGTAAAATAATCCTTCCCTGTACTTTTCTACAAATGTTTATTGCGTTGTGAAAGTTTTATTAATTCATTATTTAACATTTAATATTAAAATTTTTAGTAACTGCTGATGTTGAAGATTTCTCTACTTTCTCCTTCTTGGATACACAAGATAAGAGTGCTGTAATTGCAGAGAACATGCACTATGTAACTGAAGGAGGTAATAAGCATATTTCATTTTCCTGAATTTATTCCTAAATGGTAAAAGGTAATAATTTTATTAAATGTTTGCATAATGCATTTTTGTATGTTGATATTTGATTAGAGGCCTGGTTTTCAATTTGAGAATTTGTAAATTGTTAGGATAAAAGGATTTTGCTGAGAAAAATGATGCTGCCTATCCTAGCTAATCATATATGCAGAGGGGTTAATCTTATTTCTTTGCCTTTTTTTTTTTTAAGCAAGCTATTCAGTTATTCTCCTTTTTAGGAAGGTGGTAAAACACTTTAAAGATTAAGTAACCTGATAATCTTATAAGGCATGAGTAAAAGTATAATCCCCAGATGAGAGGAGAATAGTTCTGCATTCTGGTTAAACAGTGTCTGAATGTTTTGCTTAGGATAGCGGTCATATCCAAAGGAGGGGGGACCAAGACAGGACCATCTTTGGAAATAAGGATTTAGCCTAGATAGGAAAACTGCAGTATGATCACAGACTTCTGAGATACCATGAACTTTTCAGATAATGCAGTTTGGTTGGTCTGAGTTTCACTTTGTTTTGTTTGACCTACTTTGTTCTGGAGAGAACACAGAGAACCCATGCATGAAACATAAAAGAGAGCTGATTTTTATGTGGTTATGTAAAGTGTCAACTTTCTGACAAGGAGTGATCTAAAGATGAAATTACTGTGAAATAAGGGGTAGTTTTTATGTATGAGAGAGATTTAAGCAGACAGCTAGTTTTTGAGAATGCTATGGGGTGAATGCAAATTAGGACCAGATCATCTTTGAATTACTTTCTAACAGATCTGTGATTTTATGTTCATAAACTGGTCTGTCTACAAGAAATTCAACAAATAATAAGATACAATTCAGTTCCATTGTATGTCAGGCGAAGGTCCTGAATGTGTCAAGTGAAGGGAAAAGTAGACAGAGAAACAGGGAATGAAAAAACAGAAGAAATATATTTATCAGGTTCTGTATTGTATTTCAAAAATTGTTTCGGGGCATCAGAATAGAGTAAGTTAGCCTATAATTAATGCCCTTAGATTAAATCTCTTGCAATTTAAAAGAATAATTAACTGAGAAACACCTTATTTCTTTATTTGTATGGAATCAAGACCATCCCCAAGAAAAAGAAATGCAAAAAAGCAAAATGGCTGTCTGAGGAGGCCTTACAAATAGCTGTGAAAAGAAGAGAAGCAAAAAGCAAAGGAGAAAAAGAAAGATATAAGCATCTGAATGCAGAGTTCCAAAGAATAGGAAGGAGAGATAAGAAAGCCTTCCTCAGCATTCAGTGCAAAGTAGAGGAAAACAATAGAATGGGAAAGACTAGAGATCTCATCAAGAAAATTAGAGATACCAGGGGAACATTTCATGAAAAGATGGGCTCAATAAAGGACAGATTTGGTAGGGACCTAACAGAAGCAGAAAATATTGACAAGAGGTGGCAAGAATACACAGAAGAACTGTACAAAAAGATCTTCATGACCCAGATAATCATGATGGTGTGATCACTCACGTAGAGACAGACATCTGGAATGGGAAGCATCTCTATGAACAAAGATAGTGGAGGTGATGGAATTCCAGTTGAGCTATTTCAAATCCTGGAAGATGATGCTGTGAAAGTGCTGCACTCAATATGCCAGCAAATTTGGAAAACTCAGCAGTGGCCACAGGACTGGAAAAGGTCAGTTTTCATTCCAATCCCAAGAAAGGCAATGCCAAAGAATGCTCAAACTACCGCACAATTGCACTCATCTCACATGCTAGTAAAGTAATGCTCAAAATTCTGCAAGCCGGGCTTCAGCAATACATGAACCGTGAACTTCCTGATGTTCAAGCTGGTTTTAGAAAAGGCAGAGGAACCAGAGATCAAATTGCCAACATCCGCTGGATCATGGAAAAAGCAAGAGAGTTCCAGAAAAACATCTATTTCTGCTTTATTGACTATGCCAAAGCCTTTGACTGTGTGGATCACAATAAACTGTGGAAAATTCTGAAAGAGATGGGAATACCAGACCACCTGACCTGCCTCTTGAGAAATCTGTATGCAGGTCAGGAAGCAACAGTTAGAACTGGACATGGAACAACAGACTGGTTCCAAATAGGAAAAGGAGTACATCAAGGCTGTATATTGTCACCCTGCTTATTTAACTTCTATGCAGAGTACATCATGAGAAACGCCGGGCTGGAAGGAGCACAAGCTGGAATCAAGATTGCCGGGAGAAATATCAATAACCTCAGATATGCAGATGACACCACTCTTACGGCAGAAAGTGAAGAAGAACTAGAGAGCCTCTTGATGAGAGTGAAAAAGTTGGCTTAAACCTCAACATTCAGAAAACAAAGATCATGGCATCTGGTCCCATCACTTCATGGCAAATAGATGGGGAAACAGTGGAAACAGCGGCTGACTTTATGTTTGGGGGCTCCAAAATCACTGCAGATGGTGATTGCAGTCATGAAATAAAAGACGCTTACTCCTTGGAAGGAAAGTTATGACCAACCTAGATAGCATATTCAAAAGCAGAGACATTACTTTGCCAACAAAGATATGTCTAGTCAAGGCTATGGTTTTTCCACTGGTCATGAATGGGTATGACAGTTGGACTGTGACGAGAGCTAAGCACTGAAGAATTGATGCTTTTGAACTGTGGTGTTGGAGAAGACTCTTGAGAGTCCCTTGGACTACAAGGAGATCCAACTAGTCCATCCTGAAGGAGATTAGTCCTGAGTGTTCATTGGAAGGACTGATGCTAAAGCTGAAACTCCAATACTTTGGCCACCTCATGCAAAGAATTGACTCATTTGAAAAGACCCTGATACTGGGAGGGATTGAGAGCAGGAGGAGAAGGGCACAACAGAGGATGAGATGGCTGGATGGCATCACCAACTCGATGGATATGAGTTGTGTTTACTCGGGAGTTGGTGATAGGCCGGGAGGCCTGGCGTGCTGCAATCATGGGGTCGCAAAGAGTCAGACACGACTGAGCTGAACTGAAAGAAATATAAAATTGGGAGAAACTTGCTTAGCATCTTTGAAGTATTTCTCAGTTTACTATTTGTAATTGTAAAAGTGCTGACATTTAAGAAGGCATGAGAATTCTTTACCTTTCTTTGAAAAAAATGTGCCACCACTGCATTACTATTAAGTTGATTCTGAAGGATTGCAAGGAGAATCAGTGTTGTCCTTCATTTTGTTACATATTTTTTTCATTAACCAAAGCTAGTTTTTGCATAATTATATATTACTGGGTATGGTACAAGAGCATCACCTACTCAATGGATATGAGTTTGAGTAAACTCCAGGAGATGGTGCAGGACAGGGAAGCCTGGCATGCTGCAGTCCATGGGGTTAAAAAGAGTCGGACACGACTTAGTGATTGAACAACAAGAGTGATGATAACTGTAGCTTCTCATCTGTTCAAGTGTAAGTTTTTGGTGTAGCAGACTTTTTACAGTTATTTTAAGTGGGTCATATGATCTAAGGGACTAATTTTTGTATAGGTTTAATGATAGCCAGACAAGTATTATTTCAGATGTTATATGCTGAGGTTGGATGAAATGAAACCCTTTTAACTGTGACTGCAGAATTTAAAATTGTGTCATCTTGTGGCTTCCAGATTTTCAGATGTTTCTGGAAAAAAATATATTGATGTTTTTGGCACAAGATGATGTAAATCAGACTAAGTTAACAATAGCCAGAATTTTTGAAATACATGAATCATAAGCTAATAAAATATTGCTGTTTCCAGTATCTGCTGCTAATTTATTGTGTGTTGTTTTACATTATGTAAGGTATAAATATCATTTTTTTTTACATATGTAGCTGGAAGGCAATTTTGCATGCCAACAGTGGAACCTTGATAAGCATAATAAAATTTTCTCTACTGGCAAAAGTATCCCATAGATGTGTTTCTTGGAGACTATTCTTTCTTTTTGGTATCTGAATTTATACAAAGTTTATAAATGAGTTGCTCTTAACATCTTCTATGTATTTCACTCTGTGTGTGTTTAATTTTTATCAGTATTTGCTAATTTTCAAAATGATTCATTTTAAAAATTATTATTTTTATGTATTTTGTTAACTAGAAATGTTCCTGTCTTTGCTTTGATTTTAAGAATTAGTTTATACTGTTTGAAACTTTCAGATGATTATGTAATTTCTTCAGTTACTTTCTGGATTGTTGCTGATTTTGACAAACCATCTGGGCGAAAACTGCTTTATAATGCATTAAATCACATGGTAAGTATTTGGATACTTTCTACAAAAATTAATGTGTTGTAATTTTGAGAAAGCAGTATGAAAAAGTTCATTAAGTCTTTATTTTCCTTCATGTTAACATTTTCAGTTCCTTAACTTGGTTAGAACATGGTGCTAAGGCAGGAAATCAGGTTCTTTCTCCATGTAAGATAAGTGACCTTGCCCCAGAAAAGACAGCCCTACATGTCTTCTGTGATTCATGACTTGTATATTCTCTTCTAGTCCTTGCTGTTGGACATACATGTACATGTCTAGTAGCCTGTATGTGCTGAACGTTTGTGTCCCCCAAAAAATTTATAGGGCTTCCCTGGTGGCTCAGATGGTAAAGAATCTTCTTGCAATGCAGGAGACTTAGGTTTGATCCCTGGGTGGGGAAGATCCCCTGGAGAAGGAAATGGCAAACCACTCCAGCATTCTTGCCTAGAGAATTCCACGGACAAAAGAGCCTGGCAGGCTGCAGTCCGTGGATCACACAGAGTCGGACACTACTGAGGGACTAACACTTTTTCCTTTTCTTTCAAAATTTTTATGTTCGAATCTAATCCTCAGTGTGCTGAAATTTGGAAGTGGGACCTTTAGAAGGTAATTAGGTCATAAGGATGGAGTCCTCATAAATGGGATTAGTGCTCTTACAAGAGGTCCTGGGGCTAGACTACTCTCTTTCTGTCATGTAAGGATCCAAGGAGAAATTAGAAAATGCAACCCAGAACAGGGTGCTCACGAGCACCTGGCCATGCTGGCACACTGATCTTGGTCTGCCAACCTCCATATTGTACTAGTTTTTTACATATCTATCTCAGTAATAAGTAAAACAAGTAAACAGAAAATCAATAGGGATGTACAGATGATTTGAATAATAAAATCCCCAAACTTTACCTAATGAATATTGATAGAAAAATATACATTGCATAGTATATGTTCTTGCAAAGCACAAATGTAACATTTAAAAAACATTTGTAGATGCTGAGGTATAAACCAAATCTCATAAATCTCACTGATGTTCTACTTTTTTTTGGTGATTGATTTCTAACTTAATTATACTATAGTCAAAGAATATACTTTTGCTCTTTCAGCAGCAGGGTTTGAACAGCATGGATCCACTTCTGCACAATTTTTTTTCAGTATTAAATACTACAGTATTATGTCATCTGTGGTTGGCTGACTCTACATATGTGGAACTTTGAATACGAAGGGCCAACTATAAGTGGATTTTCTACTGCTCAGCGAGTCAATGTGTCTGACCCCTGCATTGTCCAAGGGTCAAGTGTACTTTGTATGATTTTAGTCTCTGAAAATTTTATGAGATTTACAAAATTCCATTGTAAAAGGATATGTAAAATACTGATCTTTATCACCTTTAAATGTGTTTTGCAGAAAACAAGTGGTCATAGTCGGTTGGGGGTTATTTATAATCCTACATCAAAAATAGATGAAGAAAACACAACTATTTCTAGAGGAATTCTGGCAGCTTTTCTTACACTGAAAAACAGCTTTTTGAGAAACTTTCTCAGGAAACTGGCAGAAGAAAAAACTGCTGCAGCTATTTACTCTGGAAATAAAATTAAAACATTGCTTACTGAGGTTAGTAGCTATTTGTTTGAAATAATAGATACATATCTGTTGCATATTTCAAAAATATTTCAGTGTGCTTGGAGATATGTTGCCAAAAAATCAATTAAGTATAATCAAATGGGGATCATAAGCTTTACAGTGGGAAAGGTCCTGAACATATCGAATTTCAGATATTTCAGCTACTACTAAATGATCTTAAAGTTAATGGCTTTCTAGTTTGGATATGTATTTATGTGAAGAATTAGGGATTAAAGAAATATGTGAATAATCCTCAGTTATTTCACTGAAGGGATCCAGTACAGGGAAAAATTCTAATATAAAAGCTGATGCTCTGGAAGAAAGACTCATTAATCCATTCAAAAAATTTATTGATTGACTCCCAGACAATGGGGATAATACTTCTGGACAAAGCAGATAGAATCCCTGTTCTTATGGATTTACATTCTATTGGGAAAGAAAAGGCAAGTGGTACTAGAAAAAAAATTATAAGAAAGTATACTGTTTGAGGGATATTCTTTTAGCTGGAGTGGTCAAGGGAAGGAATCTCTAAAGAGCTGTTTTTGGGCAAAGCTCTGAATGAAATGAGAAATCAAGCCATGGAAAGTCTGTAAGAAAAATGTACCAGATTCAAGAATACAGTGGATCTGAAGAAAGTATTTACAGGAGGACATGGTCAACTATGCCAGATGCCTTGAAATTAGGCTTCATAAGGGACCATTTTATTTGTTAGGGTGGTCGGTGGTGACTGATAAGAATAGTTTCAATGAAGTAGTAGGTATAAAGGTGAACTAGAGTCAAGAGAGAAAGGGAAATCAAAAAAGAGAGACAGCAAGTATTCATAGCTTTCTAAAGGATTTTTCCTATGCGGAAAACAGAGAAATATTGTGTAGCTAGAATAGGACTTGAGGTCAGGGAAGGATTTCACTTTTTGTGTATGTTAATGAAAACAGTCCATCCAAATATGAGAAAGGATGATACGGAGACAAGGGAGCAAAGTGGGAGGATGTTTCTTGAGTAGAAAAGAGGTGCTGGGACCCAATGCACAAGTTGTAAGTATTGGTTTAAGAACCTTGCTATTTGGTGGTAGCAAGATGAGTACTTCTCTTCTGATTGATTCTGTTTTCAAAAAAAAGTCAGATCATTAGCTAAGTATTGGATGGGAGTAGGGACTCATTGGAAAAGACCCTGATGCTGGGAGGGTTTGGGGGCAGGAGAAGGGGACGACAGAGGATGAGATGGCTGGATGGCATCACTGACTCGATGGACATGAGTTTGGGTAGGCTCCGGGAGTTGGTGATGGACAGGGAGGCCTGGCGTGCTGCGGTTCATGGGGTCACAAAGAGTTGGACCTCACTGAGCAACTGAACTGAGGTGCTCTTAGAGGTTGGAGGGAAGAGGAGAGAATGTCAAGTATTTTCTTATTGTTCTGTGAGAAAGTGAATCAACAGTGGTATAGGAAAATTTCTGAGGGCTCTCTTGAGATTAGTGACCATAACTGAAAGTGAGATCAGTGTTGGCCGCACGTGTTTCTCCAGCCATCCTAACACTGGATCGTGTCGCAGAGTAAAAAGATTTATGTTTAACCAGAGTTGAAGTTTTGCCAGGTGATTATAACTGAGAGGAGGCATTCCAGGGGACTGAGCATGCACTGTTTTTGCTACCGTAAAGGGCTCTGAGGTAGAGCTTGGTTAGGAGGAACATTATGCTATGGAAAGCACAATAGACAGTAAGTGGTTGGATCAAAGGACTGAAGTGTTGACTCATGGTTGTTCTGGTGACACTGGAGTGAATGAGCTGGAGGGTCAGCGGCTTGTGATCAGAGAGGAGTTAGCCAGATTTCTAGAGCCCAGTACCCACCTGTGGCTGTGCCTTGGGCAGGCAGAGAACCTTTTCTGATATTGTAAGTGTTCCAGAAACATGATAAAAATGCAGAAGGCAAGGCCCACCCTGGATCTACTCCAGTACAATGTATAGTTTAACAAGACACCCAGGTGATTTGTATGCATACTAATGTTTGAAAGAATCCACCTACAATGAGGGAGACCTGCATTCGATCCCTGGGTTGGGAAGATCCCTTGGAGAAGGGAAAGGCTAGCCATTTCAGCATCCTGGTCTGGAGAATTCCATGAACTGTATGGTCCGTGGGGTTGCAAGAGTCGGACATGACTGAGACTTTCACTTAATGTCTGATACACACTGAGATGGAAAATATTACTTTTGTATTTCAGAATTTAAATGCACTATTACTAAACTGGTTTTGTGGGATTGGAATGAGACAGTATTCTAACCAGTATTTTTTAGTTGAGCACACCAAAATGGAAGTACTGAGTTCAGAATTTAATAAACATTGTATTTTATTTTTTAATGTTAAATGTTTTTAAATGATGTTCCCTAGCATTTTATTAATAAGTAATCCACCCCACATTCTCAACAAATGAATAGTAAGCTATCTACTTAAAACAGGATTTACAAATATTGTAATTGCCTTGCCGAGAAGGATTCTTTTTTTTTTTAATGTGATTTCAGAACAAGATGGTACTTTTAAAAATCAAAAGTTAATGTAATTTTAAATTTTATAATGAATTATTAAAGTAAGCTATGTTAAAAAAAATATTTTCTGTATTTACTGTTCTCTTGTTGGTTTTATCATTCTTAACTTATGCCTTAGGGGATGGATAAGAATGCCTTTGAGAAAAAATATAATACCATTGGAGTGAATATTTTTCGAACTCACCAGTTGTTCTGCCGAGATGTACTTAAACTGAGTCCTGGAGAAAAAGGTGTTGTCAGCAATGGGAGGGTAAGTAGAAAAAGCGATTGCTTACTTTTCTCAGTGACACTGTGATACAGAGGTCTCAAACATTTTCTGTTACAATACACCTGATGCAGTACACACAAAGGATGGTACTCACGCCAGACAGGTCTCAGCATAAATAAACTTGCCTCTGAGATAATCTAGTTCATGGCATGCTCCCTGTGTCTTCACCCCTACCCCATCTGTGATAACATTGGATGTGGCTGAGGATGTTCTTTGGGGATAGCTTTTATAAGGTAAGTATTAGAACAAGCAGTTTAGTATATATTACAATGTTGTAATTGAGAATCACTATTGTAAATGTGTGTATAAAGTAAATTTTAACATCTTTTTTCTTTTTGTAGCTTTTTTCTACAATTGATTATATTAAATAATAATACCTTTATAAGTTTTGTGGTATAAAGTTATACGTATTAATATAACTTTTAAAAACTATGGGAAAGTCACTCTTACTCCCACCATCCTAATACAGATTTTTTCTTTTTTAAAAAATTTATTTATTTTTAATTGGAGGATAATTGCTTTGCAATATTGTATTCAGTTCAGTTCAGTCGCTTAGTTGTGTCCGACTCTTTGCGACCCCGTGAATCGCAACACGCCAGGCCTCCCTATCCATCACTGTCTCCTGGAGTTCACTCAGACTCACGTCCATCGAGTCCGTGATGCCATCCAGCCATCTCATCCTCGGTCATCCCCTTCTCCTCCCGCCCCCAATCCCTCCCAGCATCAGAGTCTTTTCCAATGAGTCAACTCTTCGCATGAGGTGGCCAAAGTACTGGAGTTTCAGCTTTAGCATCATTCCTTCCAAAGAAATCCCAGGGCTGATCTCCTTCAGAATGGACTGGTTGGATCTCCTTGGAGTCCAAGGGACTC
>SJYX01005974.1:318881-341110 GCA_006410675.1 Oreotragus oreotragus
TTTTTTTTTTATCATAAATGGATGTTTAATTTTGTCAAAGGCTATCTCTGCATCTATTGAGATAATCATATGGCTTTTATTTTTCAATTTGTTAATGTGGTGTATTACATTGATTGATCTGCAGATATGGAAGAATCCTTGCATCCCTGGATAAAGCCCACTTGGTCATGATGTATGATCTTTTTAATGTGTTGTTGGATTCTGATTGCTAGAATTTTAAGGATTTTTGCATCTATGTTCATCAGTGATATTGGCCTGTAGTTTTCTTTTTTTGTGTCATCTTTTAACGGTAAGATTTTAAATAAATAGGAGTCCTTTGTTTCTTTCCCAATTTTGTTTGATTGTTAGAGACTCCTTGCAATTCTGTATAAATTTGAGGATTGGCTTTTCTATTTCTGTGCAGGAGTCATTGAGATTTTAATAGCGATTTCATTGATTCTATAAATTCCTTTGAGTAGTACTGTCACCTGAACTATATTAAGTCTTACAGTCTATGAACACATACTATCATTTCTTTTATTTAGGTCTTCTTTAATACTTCCAGTGATGTTTTGCAGTTTTCAGTGTGTAAGTCTTATATACTCCTTGAGTAGATTTATCCCTAGGTATTTTATTCTTTTTGATGCTACATTAAATGGAATTGTCTTAATTTCTCTTTTGGATTTTCATTACTGGTAAATAGAAACACAACTGATGTTTGTGTGTTGATCTTGTAATTCTGAAATGTGCTGACTTTGTTTATTAGCTCTACTTTTGTGGATTCTTAGGGATATTCTATATGTAGTTTTGTCTTTCACTACTGAGTATAAAGTTAGCTGGGATAGAGGTAGATTAAAAATATTATCATTTTGAGGGAGTTTCCTTCTATTTCTAGTCTACTAAATGTTCTTATCATGAAAGTGTTGAATTTTGTCAAACGCTTTTTTGCATCATCTGAAATGATCTTCTACTTTTCCCCCTTTGCTCTGTTAATGTAATTGATTGACTTTAGTATGTTGAGCCTTTCTTGCATTCCTGGATAAATCACACAAAGTCACAGTGTAAATTATAATCTAATTTTTTTATTTTGCTCAACTTGATTTACTAGTAACTTGTTAAAGGTATTCATAAAATATATTGTTATTGGGTAGAATGCTTTCTCAAATTCATTTAGTCCTTTTTCTGAGGTTTTGTCTTGTTCTTTTGTGTGGAATATGTTTCTCTGTCTCATTTTGCTTAATCCTCTGTTTTTATATCATGCATTTGTTAAGGTGGTTACATTTCCCAATCTTAGAGAAGTTATCTTAAGTGGAGCTGTTCTGAGAAACCCAGCGGTATATGCTTCTCTGATCATCAGAGCTATAAGCTCTAAGGGCTCCTTATGTATGGGCTACATGAATCCTTCCTTATTGTGGGCTTGACTGTTGTGGGCAAACTTGCAGCCAGGGTTGACCCTCAGCCCTGTTGGAAGCCAGATCCTGCTTCATTCAGTGGCTACTGGCCCCCTGTTGGGAGAGGCTGGGTCCCCGCCTGGCTGGCCGCATGTCCTATGGTTCCTGGACTGGGACCCA
Organism: Oreotragus oreotragus; assembly: GCA_006410675.1. Classification (NCBI taxonomy): domain Eukaryota; kingdom Metazoa; phylum Chordata; class Mammalia; order Artiodactyla; family Bovidae; genus Oreotragus; species Oreotragus oreotragus. The sequence goes on from SJYX01005974.1 coordinate 320,432, forward strand.
ATGCAGATGGCAGAATCCTGAAGTGTACTGGGATTGGTGATGGCTCACTGGTCAGCCAGTGAGGGAGGCTAGAGGGAGGATTCCAAAATGGTGCTTATTAGAACCAATGTCCTTATGGTAGAACAAGCTTCCAAAGTGGCTGCTGCCAGTGTCTGTGTCTTCAAGAGAAGTTCCATTTGCCTCCTGACTCTCCAGGAGGCTCTCCAAGATCTGTAAATGGGTCTGAACCAGGCTCTCTTCAGATTACTGCCTCTGCACTATGATTTGGACTGTGTGAGATTTTGTATGTGTCCTTTAGAGTGGAGTGTCTGTTTTCTATAGCCCTCTGGCTCTCAAGTTTTACTGGCCTACAAAGCCAGGTGTTCTGGGGGGTTTGTCTTCCTGGTGCAGGGCCCCTCGGCAGGGGAGCCCAATGTGGGGCTTGGACCTCTGACTCCTTGGGGAGAACTTCTACAGTTTTGACTAGCCTCCCATTTGTGGGTCACCTACTCAGGGATGTGGGTCTTGACTACTAGAGGGGTGTCTCCACCCCTCCTATCTAGGTCATTGTGGTTCCTTCCTTATATCTTTAGTTGTAGGGAATCTTTCTTGCTACTCTTCAGATCATTTTCAAAGGTAGTTGCTCTGTAAATAGTTGTAATTTCAGTGTGCCTGTGGAAGGAGGTGAGCTCAGAGTCTTCCTTCTCCACCATCTTGGCCATTCTTTTTGACCATCTTTTATCTTGTACATACTTCTGTCATAGCACCTGCTATGCATATTGCATTTATGAATTTAATCTTTGCCTCTCTGTTGGAATGTAACGTCCTTGATGACAAGAATAGTTGCTTTCATTCATCTTTGTATCTCTAGCAGAGTTTTAGGCATGGAGTGATATCTTAGTAAATATATACTGAACAAATATTTTGTATATGTGTAAAACAGGGTACAGAGTAGCAGTATATCTTAACTCTCCAGAGTAAATCCTGTAGTTAACACATTAACAGCTAGTTTACATGTCTTTTTAATGGTACTCTGTTTTGATCACTTCAGTTTGAATTGAAATATGTTGTTTCAGGGACCAGTAACATTTAAGGATGTTACTGTGGAATTCACCCGGGAGGAATGGAAACTGCTGGACACTGCTCAGAGGACCCTATATAGAGAAGTAATGCAGGAGAACTACAGTCACCTCATCTCAGTGGGTGAGGAAATCTTCTGCATCTGTAACTCCTAGTAGTTTGCATTTCCTTTCTTACTTACTGGAATTTGTAAATCCCCTTTAGGGTTGAATATTAGTATTGTTTTCAGAGCCAAAGTTGATGAATCCATTTTGGGTACCAGAAAAATATTTGTGTCCCCATGCACTCCCCTAATAGCATAAATTTGCCAAATCTATCTGAGACTTTCATTGTTCTGATCCTAACCTGCACTTCCTTATCCTTCAGAGTTGCTGTATTCCAAGTAATTTGTGTTATTTTATCTTTTCTATTAATAGGCTATTGTGCAAATAGGCCAAATGCAGTCTTCAAGTTGAAGCAAGGAAAAGAACCATGGATATTAGAAGTACAATTTCCACGTCAGAACAACCCTGGTAAGTTGGAAAGTATAACTTGTATAAGGGGGTTGGAATTGGTGCCTTTGACTTTTTGAAATTTTTTTTTCAAGAATCTCTTTTTTAAATGCCCTAAACTTTTGGAAATGATTGAGGATACTTGATCTGCATATGTAAGCAACATAAATCACACCTCCAGTTTTTGTTCTCCCCATCTAAATTCCCTCTTTTGTGTGGGGCAGATGGAGATGGTTGATTTTTTGTTTAAAAAAACATTCCCTCTTTTGCTTGACATTTTAAAAGCAGATTTATTTCTCTTTCACTTAAACTCTCATTTTGTCTTTTTGCTAGAATTTCCAGTTACTCCTTGCCATTAACGTATGCAGCTATAATCTTAACTACTACTACTAAGTCACTTCAGTCGTGTCCGACTCTGCGACCCCGTAGACGGCAGCCCACCGGGCTCCCCCGTCCCTGGCATTCTCCAGGCGAGAACGCTGGAGTGGGTTGCCATTTCCTTCTCCAATGTATGAAAGTGAAAAGTAAAAGTGAAGTCGCTCAGTCGTGTCCGACCCTCAGCGACCCCATGGACTGCAGCCTTCCAGGCTCCTCCGTCCATGGGATTTTCCAGGCAAGAGTACTGGAGTGGGGTGCCATTGCCTTCTCTTAAAGTGTTTATAAAATCTACCTTATAAAATTTTCAAGTACCATTTTTCCTCCTTTCATTAACAATAAAATGCCTTAGATTTTCAGCACCCATTTTAATTTACTATTCTCTCTTTAATCTCTGAAATTGGATTATAAATCATTATGCCTTATAATCATCAGCTATATTATTTCAGAGCTGATACAAAATACACCTAATTTTCTGTCAAAAACTAGTCTGGACCTTCATTGCCTGCTGCATCTTATTTTTCCTTGTGGCCCCAAAACATGTGCTAATCTTCATTTTATCTGCTCTCTTAAATGCTTTTTACACATAAGATCTTATTTCATGAGTATCCCAAGTTAACCTTGCATACATCCCTATCAAATAACTTTATGTTTTCCTTACAAGTGCCATGAAATTCTAACCCCAAATCTCTACTCATAAGCTCACTTTTTTTTCAAGCATTTAAAAATGAATAAACATGAAGATCTGTAAAGATTCTAGAATGACGTTGAATAATTACCCTTTAAAGATCATGTAGAAAATTGAAGCGAAGATGTGGGAGCTAAGATGTAAAAGCAGAATAAGAGTAGTGTTGAGTCACAGATGCAGTATTTGGTGGTATTGAAAATCTCTGGTGCTACAACTGAGAATTCATTCTGTGGGATGGCTTGTACTCTGCTTTTTAAAAAATCTTTGCTTTTGGATGTGTGTGTTTCTGGGTCTTCTGAACCAGCCAACTAGAAAGAGAAGAATTTTCCTCTAAACATGAGGAAATGGATGTTCTGAGAAGGTCACTTTAGTGTTGACATCTAGATTGTTGGATATGGGCAAAGAGGAATAAAGTGGACGTTTATAGTCTATTTACTAGAAATACTAAAACTGTAAACTAGGTTTGAGTGGGTAAAGACCTATACTTAGCTCTTTCATCTAGTGTAATCTTTCCTTTGATATTTCCAGTGAACACAGTTGTCTACTAATTTTCCTTATCACCTTACTTACTATTCATTGTCCTTAATGGGCTCACATCATGCTCTATGAGTCTCACGTTCTTGTTCAGCAGCACTTTGAATACCTTTTGTTTTCTGCTCCCTATTCTTTGTGGTTTTATTTATTTATTTATTTATTGTCTTCAGTTACTTGAATTTATAACCAGATCGCTCCCTCTTTGCTATAGCAGGTTTTAGTGTTATTTATATGTTTTTTTCTAAGCCACTGAGATAGAGGAAGTTTGCGCTTAAGAACTCCTTCATTTGAGAATAATAGCCTGAAACCTAAGAATCCACCCTATGACCATAATAATGTGTTAAGATGTATAAAGTATTAAATTTTGGATTTCTTTGTAGAAGACCTATGCAATACTCATGACCAAGGAACAAGATGCCCGGAAAGCCAAGCTGAAAATTCAAGGCAAGTTCAAGAATTCAATTTTGAGATTAGAAGCTTTTTAAGAAGGGGTCTTAAGAGGGGTACTGGAAGTGGAACAGCACTAGTTAACAGTAAATGAGAAAACTGAAGCAAATTCCAAAGAACATAATACTAATGGGAAAGTGCTCTTTCATAATAGAAACCTTTTATAATTCAAGATCAGGAGATTAAAACTTTGAAACAGTCTTTTGATTCTTCTTATTTACATAATAATAGAGGCTTTATTATACAAAGTCAAGTTCAGGCAGTTGAGAAACCTGGAGAATATAATGCAAGTGAAATACCTTCTACCAAATGTTAAACCACAGTATATGTCAACATAGAATATTCACAATGGAGAAACCCTATCAATCTAATGAATATTGGAAAAACCTCTAGAAATTGGTTCTCAGAGTTACTTGGAAAATATACACAGCAGACCCAACACCCACCCCCTCACCCCAAAGTCTTATACATTAACGAATTTGGAAATTTCTCTCTAGGAATGGAGAACTCAAGAAACATCAGAAAACTCATACCAATGAGAAAACCTATAAATGTAATGAATGTGGAAAATCCTTCTACCAGAAGTCTATCCTCATAATACATGAGCATACTCATTCAAAGGACAAACCCAGCGAATGTGAGAAATCCATTTCTCAGAATGGAGACCTCACAAGACAACCAAAAACTCCTACCAGAGAGAAGACCTATGAATGTAAAGAATGTAAGAAAACTTTCTACCATCTGTCATCTCTCAGTAGACATTTGAGAACTCATGCAGGAGAGAAACCCTACGAATGTAATCAGTGTGAGAAATCCTTCTACCAGAAGCCACACCTCATGGAACATCAGAAAACACACACAGGAGAAAAACCCTTTGAATGTACTGAATGTGGGAAGTTCTTCTATGTTAAGGCATACCTCATGGTACATCAGAAAACACACACAGGGGAGAAACCATTTGAATGTAAGGAATGTAGGAAGTCCTTTTCCCAGAAATCACACCTCACAGTACATCAGAGAACACATACAGGGGAGAAACCCTATAAATGTAAGGAATGTGGGAAATTCTTCTCTAGAAATTCACACCTCAAAACTCATCAGCGAACTCACACGGGAGAGAAACCCTATGAATGTAAGGAATGTGGTAAATGCTTCTACCAGAAGTCAGCCTTAACAGTACATCAGCGAACTCATACAGGGGAGAAACCCTTTGAATGTAATAAATGTGGAAAAACCTTTTACTATAAATCAGACCTCACTAAACATCAGAGAAAACACACAGGGGAGAAGCCCTATGAATGTAATGAATGTGGTAAATCTTTCTCTGTGAATTCAGTCCTCAGATTACATCAAAGGACTCACACAGGAGAGAAACCCTATGAATGCAAGGAATGTGGGAAATCTTTCTCTCAGAAGTCACATTTTGTTATACATCAGAGAAAACACACAGGAGAGAAACCCTATGAATGTAAGGAGTGTAAGGAAACATTTTTTCAAAAATCAAAACTCACTGCACATCAGAAGACACACACAGAAGGGAAAAGCTTATAAACAATATCAATTGGAGAATTCTGTCTGAATTTGTCCTTCAAAATAATCAGATAACTCACACGACAAAAACCTTATGAAATATCAATATGGGAAAATTTCAGCCAATTCTTTCATCATGGGAAGAAATTTTATAAATCTGTTAGGGAGAAATTTTCACCATATGTCAGACTTTTACTAAATTTCAGACAACATGCATGGTAGAAACACTACAAATGGTAAAACATGAGGGAACCCTCTCTTTCAGTAGTCATACTTTATTATACAACATTTAAACCATACAAGAGAAATCCTGTAAGAAAAATGAATATCAAGAAATTTCTGTCAGGGTACTCCTGCCTGGAAAATGCCATGGGTGGAGGAGCCTGGTAGGCTGCAGTCCATGGGGTCGCTAAGAGTCGGACATGACTGAGCGACTTCACTTTGACTTTTCACTTTCATGCATTGGAGAAGGAAATGGCAACCCACTCCTGTGTTCCTGCCTGGAGAATCCTAGGGACAGGGGAGCCTGGTGGGCTGCCGTCTATGGGGTCGCACAGAGTCGGACATGACTGAAGCAACTTAGCAGCAGCAGCAGCCATCATAAATGAGGAATTTCTATCAGTATCCTGAGCATTCAGAAATCTTTCTATACCATTTGGACTCATTAGCACATTCTAAAAGGAGATAATCACAAAGATTACAACATACATGGAAGGCTTTATCAAGAAGTGATGTTTCAGTGAATGTCAGATCAGTGATATGAAGTATAGAACCTTTTTAAAAAATATTTTAAATATGTGAAACCTTTTAAACAAAAATTCTAAGAGAATATGTACGAGGGAACTACTTATACTAGGAGTCATGTTGCAGAAATCTGATTACAAGGTTGTTTTAAAGAAACCTGCAAATGTCAGGTATGTGAAGTTTTGTAAAAAGCACAAATAAATTGAAAAATGTGACAGCATTAACACATGTGAAAAGTCCTTTAGTGTGTAGGACTTAATGTGTGAATGTCAGTGTGCTACAGAACACAGATTGTGGATGTTTGATGGGCATGTGAACCCATCCATAATTGTACACAGTGAAATATGTAGCCTTATTTAGTTCAGTAACTTTTATGTGTATGAAGATATCTCTCATTTAGTCTCAGCAGGGACTCCTGTTGTTAACAGAATGTATATTTAAGTGTAGTATTCTTTAAAAATTATAATGTATCTTTTCCCCCCCTATTTCTGAATGGATATGGATTTTACTGAACTAGTCCTTCAGAAAGAATATAAAAATGTTTCTGTAAAATTTGCAACTCTCTTATGGTTGGCCAAATTTTACACAAGGGATACATTTACAGGAAAAATGCTTCCCTGGTGGCTCAGTGTAAAGAATCTTCCTGCCAATGCTGGAGATATGGGTTCAGTCTCTAGGTTGGGATGGCAACCCACTCATTCTTGTATTCTTGCCTGGGAAATGTGGACAGAGGGGCCTGGAGGGCTCTGGTCATTGGGTTCACGAAAGAGCTGGACATGACTTAGCAACTAAACAACAAGAAGTTCATTTTTAAAAACAGCTGAAAATCCCTACACAATAAAAAATAATACTATGTGAAGAAATATGTTAGTGTTGTTTTAGCAAGTTGCAGAGCTGTCTGAATTTATATTTTGTATGAGAGTCCTAAATGTTCTTCACTACCTTTTTCTTTCTACTAGAAGCAACATGACATAGAGGTTAAGAGTATGGACTTTTGATTCCTACTGCCCAGGCTGTTTCTAGTATGAGGCACGCACCTAACCTCTCTGTGCCTCCGTTTCCTTTTTCATAAAAAAGCGATAATAGGATTGCTTTGAGTTGTAAATGAGTTAATATTTTTAAAGCACTTAGAATAGTATCTGAGACAAAGGAAGAGCTATATGTAAGACACTATCATAATAATTTGTATTTCTTGAATTATTCTGCAAAATAAAAGGTTGGCTACCAGCATTCGCCCCTCACTTTACTGCTGCAGTGCCTTGCTTTGATTTGGTTGTACATTTCTGCAAGTGACTCAGATCTGGCCCACTGCCTGCAATGTTTTACCTTTCTGAATGGTTGAAAAAGATTATTTTGTGATGTGAAAACTATACGATACTCAAACATGTGTCTGTAAATTCAACTTTTGTTAGAACACTAATAAAAAATGTTTGTTTTGTCTGTGGCTGCCTTCACATTACAATAGCAGAGCTGAGTAGGCTGAAGAAGACCATATGCTGCACAGGGCCTAAGATAGTTACTTTCTGGTACCTTACAAACTCAAGTTTTCTTAGAGCTGAAAGCATCACAGCCAACAAAGAGGTATATTTTTATATATGGTATGTGTTTCAGAAATTACGCATATATCAGTTTGTGGGTAGGTGGAGGTTTCTTGCAGTATCTTTGTTATGTGGATTTTATATATATATATGTTACAAGACTACAAGCATTAGAATTGTCTTTCAAAGATATGTTTTAGCTGCTGGACTGTCATAGCATCAAAACAAATACCCTGATGGAATGTAGCAGTAAATTATGAAATAAACATTGTCTAAATTAATTGATCCCTACTCACAGGATTCCTATATTTTCTTCTATGTCCATGGCCAGTTTTCCCTGTATCATTTTTTAATTTTCTATCACAAAATACATTTTTATGTCATACTTAACTAGTGCAACCGAACAACAACAAAAAGAAGACCCAACTCCACCAGCTACATAACTAGTAAAATTACTTTATTGCCCATACTTCATAGAATTTTCAAATGCTGCTCCAATCTAAATCCTGCCATCTTATTTCCCCTTCCTAATAAAAAGGACTTTTATGATGTTCAGCTTCCATTTTGGTTCATCTGATGCTTAATATTAATGAACACCTCGTATATTTAGTGATTGCTCACATCTTATGTATACTTTGTGCTTATATAACTTCTGAATACTCCATGGTAAACTACTGTTACCAGTATTCCACTCAGCTCTTACATGAGCATACCATCTTGATACATTTTTAAGAGGAAACAATCTCTCTAGTGTTCTTTATTTTAATGTGAAAACAAATACATTGTATAACTTCCTTGGGCCTCTCAATCAAAACTTAAATAAAAATTAGTACTTTCTGGGGACAGTCCAATAACTGAAGAAAACCTGCTTTCAGAATAAAGCCTGTACTAATAAAAATACTTTTAAAAACTAATACTCTGGTAAGAGTAAAATGTTGCTAGTCTCCAAGTTGAAGAAAACCTGAGACACTGTTTGTTGGCCATAAGCCCCAAGACATGAACTAGTAACCACCAAAATTGATAGATCAGAGACAAGCAATCAGACACTAATAGCAATTAATGACAATTTTCTCACTAGTGCACATGCTTATGAAAATCAGCTAGTTGTGACAACTCATTTCTGAAAGCCAAGCAACAGCTTTCACTCTGACACACTGGAAATTCAGCAAGTCAGCTATAGCCTACTCCAGTGACTACTACACTTTTTGAAAGAGCCAGTCAGTCCCTCAACACACCTGCTTTGGAAAGCCTACAAATCCCTGAATCCCCCATTTCCCCAAACCTTGTATCATTTATTTCTCTGACTGATTTACAAATATAGGCCTCTTTTGGTTAGTTTGATGGTCAAAGATGGACAGTATCGATTCCTTCCCTCATGCTAGTCTATGTATAAGAGACAGATTCATTTCCCCATCTTGAATCTGGATTGGTCTTATGACTTGTTTTGGCTTATTACAGAAGTGTCAGACCTCCCCTTTAGGCAGTGTGGCAGCTTCCACTTTACTTCTCAAAGCTAATAACATGGGAAAAGTACAACTAGTCTGAGATCACCAATTTGTGAAGAAACTCAAGCTACTGGGGATGAAACCCCACAGTGCTGGACATACAAGTGAAGTTTTTCAGACCTTCCAGCCTAGCACCATCACTGGCTAAATGCTAGCTGAATGAGAGGCTACAGATAATAACTAGTGGAGAAGAAAAATCACCCACTCTTATCTATAGAGAAATAATAAGTTGTTATTTTAAGCCTTTTAAATTTTAGGTGTTTTTGTTTCACAGTAATAGATGGCTGAAAAAGAAAAGCAATGTCAAGCTTTTGGTTTCAAATGTTGGTTAGTCTCGTCTTTCACAGTAATACTTATGCAGTATAATTATCCCTTAGAAGTTTACCATCATTAATACTATGACAGTTATTTAGTCTAGTTTCTAAAAAGGACTTACCTTCCAAACACCACCCTGTTTCCATGAAGGAGAAGCAATCTTGGCTAAATTAGACTATTTCATACTGCATGGTGTCATCCCAACTATATCCAGACCTTGAAACTTATATAGCAAAGAATAAACCCCAATGGAAGGGGGGAATTATCCATACTTTTTTTCTTTTTTACAATACTCTACTCAAGAAATTCAACAGGTGATAAGATCTTTCCTTATCTGTAAAGTTCAGATGTTGTTGGACACTCCTTCATAGAGTATTATAGCCGTGGGCTATGAAGTTTTGTGTAGTTGACTGGTACATGGTCTCATGATAATTTAGGGCAGAGAAAATATTGGGTTGGTGTGAGAGATTGGTTATTTTGTATAGGAAAGATATGCTCTAGGCCTGGCTCTATCACTTTGCCATCTCTAAGAAATGGCTAGCCCTAGGAGATAAAGTCTCTCCCTAGTCAGCAAGCTGTGTAAGATGTCAAGACATCATAAGATACATAAAATTTAAAAATATGATTAATACACTATGCTTTGAAAAAGCTTAATATTTCTCAGAGCTAAAGTTCTACAGCTGTTTATGATGATAAAGACAGTGTGATTATATCTTAAAATCTCTGTAAATTCTCATGAAATTGTTATTGAATGATCTGAAACTTGGATTGAATTTTCTCCCCACAGATTCCAAACTGAGATTATCAAATATCTAATAACACATACACAGTCCTATGCCCTACGGGTGAAAACTGCATTTCCAAAAGTGGTCACCAGAAACATTTATGCTTATATAATGAATACATTAAATATGTGAAAAGAGATACCAACCAATGTAAGCCTTAAAATCACACTGAAAATGACCATTTTCTGTATTTACATTCTTAATCACAAATAAATGCTACAAGAATAAAACCATGACTGAATATTACCAGAATGTGTGATCCATTATTTATGTCTGACTTATGGACAAATAATAAAACAGCTTAAACTGTACAGGTCTTACAGACTAAAAATTCACTTGCTAGAGAATGAATGCTAAAAATACTAAGAAATAAAATTGATGTTGATTATTACACAGAAAGTGATGTGTCTGATTTAAGTTGGCTTAAAACTCAACATTCAGAAAACTAAGATCGTGGCATCCAATCCCATCACTTCATGGCAAATAGATGGGGAAACAATGGAAACAGTGACAGACTTTATTTGGGCGGGCGGCGGGGGGGGGCTCCAAAATCACTGTAGGTGGTGACTACAGCCATGAAATTAAAAGACACTTGCTCCTTGGAAGAAAAGATATGACCAACCTAGATAGCATATTCAAAAGCAGAGACATTACTTTGCCAACAAAGGTCCATCTAGTCAGAGCTGTGGTTTTTCCAGTAGTCATGTATGGATGTGAAAGTTGGACTATAAAGAAAGCTGAGAACTGAAGAATTGATGCTTTTGAATTGTGGTGTTAGAGAAAACTCTTGAGAGTCCCTTAAACTGCAAGAAGATCTAACCAGTCAATCCTAAAAAAAAATCAGTCCTGAATATTCATTGGAAGGGCTGATGCTGAAGCTGAAACTCCAATACTTTGGCCACCTGATGTGAAGAACTGACTCAATGGAAAAGACCCTAATGCTGGGAAAGATTGAAGGTAAGAGGAGAAGGGGGCAACAGAGGATGAGATGGTTGGATGGCATCACCCACGTGATGGACATAAGTTTGAGTAGGCTCTGGGAGTTGGTGATGGACAGGGAAGCCTGGTGTGCTGCAGTCCATGGGGTCGCAAATAGTCAGACACGACTGAGTGACTGATCTGAACTGACTGAACTGCAACTAAGATAAGTTTTCAGTTTGAGTCTAACCAAGTTAAATTGCCTACTAAAACAAAGTCATCCAGAGGAATTTAACAGAATGTAGAGTCTCCACAAATAGCATTTTAAATGTTCAGGATTACTCAACATATGAAGAACCAAAAAAAAAAAAAGTAACTCATTCTGAAGGAAAAAGATGACCAACATAGGCCAGTATCAAGATTACTCAGTGTTGGAACTGTCTGATAAGAACTTTAAAGATTTGAGTAGGCTCTGGGAGTTGGTGATGGACAGGGAAGCCTGGTGTGCTGCAGTCCATGGGGTCGCAAATAGTCAGACACGACTGAGTGACTGATCTGAACTGACTGAACTGCAACTAAGATAAGTTTTCAGTTTGAGTCTAACCAAGTTAAATTGCCTACTAAAACAAAGTCATCCAGAGGAATTTAACAGAATGTAGAGTCTCCACAAATAGCATTTTAAATGTTCAGGATTACTCAACATATGAAGAACCAAAAAAAAAAAAAGTAACTCATTCTGAAGGAAAAAGATGACCAACATAGGCCAGTATCAAGATTACTCAGTGTTGGAACTGTCTGATAAGAACTTTAAAGTGTCCATTATAACTAATTCAATGACATAAAGGACAATATACTCATGATGAGTGAAAAAATAAGAAATTCTAGCATATAAATAGAAATGATGAAAAAGTACAAATTGGAAATTTTAGAACTGAAAAACAAAATCAGAAATAAAAAATTCATTGGATGGATTTAATAGCAGGAACAAAGTGGAAAAGCAAAGCATCAGTGATTTTGGAGAGGAAAAAAATAAACGAAAATGAAGTATTTAAAGAAGAGGTAGGAAAAAAAACACTGAAAAAAATAAATAGAATACTAGACCTGTACGACATCCAAAAGTCTAACATGCAAAGTTTGAATCCAGAAATAGAGAAATGTACAAAAACAATATTTAATTCCATATGGGATAAATATGAAGAAAATCAAGTCTAGATATTTGAGAGTCAAACTTCTAAAAACATGAATAAAAAGAAAATATTTAAAATATCCAAGACATATTACACTCAGGGAAGCAATAATCTGAATAACCAAAGAACTCTCACCAGAAACCATAAGCAGAAAACAGGGAAGCAACATCTTTTAAGGAAAAAAAAGGGTCAATCCAGCAGAAGTATCCTTAAACAATGAAAGCTAAAAGCAGATATTTTCAGATAATGGAAAACAGAGAACTCCTATATACCAGGCTTAAAGTGTAAAAAATGCTAAATGAAGTTCATACAGATGAAAGAAAATGATACCAGAAAAAAAAAAAAACTCAGATTTTTTTTAAAACAAATGAAGAGCACCAGAAATGTAAATAATTGGGTAAGTATTAAAGAACAGTTTTTCTCTTAATTTCTTGAAGATACAAATAACTGTTTAAAGCAAAAAACATGACATTGTACTGAGTTCATCCTATAAATTTTGATAGGTCCTATTTTCATTTAGTTAAAAATATTTTAAAATTTCTTAGGAGATTTAATCCATGTATTACTCAGAAGTATGTTATTTAATCACAAACTACTTTAGAATTTTATAGCTATCTTTGTGTTACTGATATCTAGTTTTGTTCCATGTTCTGAGAGCATACTTTTATATCTATTCCTTTAAATTTGTTAAGGTACATTTTAATGTCCCAGAGTGTGACCTGTACGAGCTTAAGAAGAACGTGTATTCTGCTGCTGTTAGATGAAGTATTCTACAAATGTCAATTAGATAGTTATATTAACTATGACCTTACTGATTTTCTGATTATTGGAACTATTAACTACTAATAGAGGAGTGTTGATGTCTACAACAATTAATATAGCTACTTTAGCTTTCTTACGATTAGTGTTAGCATGGTATATCTTTCTCCACTGCTTAAAAGTGGGCTTTCTGTAGAAAACATTTAGTTGGGTCTTGCTTTCATTATTCACTCTGATAGTCCTTTTTCATTGGTGTATTTAGGTCACCCACATTTAAATTTATTGTTGATATAGTTGAAGTAATAGTCACCACATTTTTTTACTTTTTTCCATTTTTTACCCTATTCTTTCTCTTGTCTTCCACTCTTTTATGCTTTCTCAGGTTTTGAATAATTTTACATTCCATTTTCTCTTCTCTCTTTGCATATCAGCTATACTTTTATTGATTTTATAACTTTTTTATAATTTATAGACTTTTTAAGAGCACATTTAGGTAAATAGCACAATTGAATACGAAGATTTCCAATATATTACTTGCCTCTACATATATACCACCTCCCTCACCATCAACAGTCCCAGCTTCCATCTGCACAGAGTGGTGTAATTGTTACAATTCATACAGACATCATTATTAACCAAAGTCCAGTTTATATTAGGGTTCATTACTGGTGTTGTACCTTCTGTGGGTTTTGACAAATGTATAATAAAATGTATCCACCATTACATTATATAGAATAGTTTAACTTCCCTAAACATCCTCTGTACTTCACGTATTCAGCCCTCTGCTTCAAGCTGTGGCAACCACTCATTCTTCTGTGGTTTCCACAGTTTTGCATTTTCCAGAATTTTATATAGTTGGAATCATACAATATTTAGTCTATTGGGTTCTTTCACTTAGTAGTATGCATTTAGGGTCCCTCCATGTCTTTTTATGACTTGGCACCCTCCCCCCCCGCATCCCCCTTTTTAACCAGTGAACAAAATCCGTTGTCTGGATATACCAGAGTTTGGATATTCAGTTTTTTTGTTGAAGGACATTTTGATTGCTTCCAAGTTTTGGAAATTATGAATAAAGCTATTATAAACCTCTGTGTGCTAGTTTTTGAGTAAGCATATGTTTTTCAGCACCATTGGGGAAATACTAAGGGTCACAATGGCTGGATTATACAGTAAAAGAAGTATATTTAGCTTTGTAATAAACTACCAAAGTATCTTCCAAAGTTGTACCACGTTGGATTCCCACTAGTAAGGAGAGGGTTAACTTAGGCACCTTATAAGGTATCCAAGGGGCCTAAGGAGGAGGTGAACATCTTTCTTTCTCACATTCTTTTGCCTTAGACACATAGGCCTTGTAGGCAGCAGTAAGTCTTGTTCAAGGACATACCTTTTTTGAGCTCAGAATGTGTGTTATGGGAGAAGGTCTGGGTCCATAGCCTTGAGCTCTGGGTTAACCCTTCCTTCTGGCTAGTCTTGTGCTGATGTCATCCCAGGATGTATGTTATGGGAAATGGTCTGGGCAAAATTTTAAAAGCCTTGAGATATTTTTTTCTATTCTCAGCAGCTGGCAGAAAGTATATAATTTCCTGCTTAAAACTAACAACGCAGATCATCTTTCTACCCCCATCTGATGTCTATGTAAGAAGCTTTTTTCTGCCATTATCACTTTAACAAAATTTATAATACACAAAGCTCTGAGTGACTGAGACTGTCTTTGGTCCCAGAGTTAAATCTTCTCCTTCGGAGGCAATGAATGTGGTGGAACACTGTAAGTTTTTATCTATCATCTTGGGGCTCACTTGGGATCCCAAGACAAGGTGTAAGCTATCATCATGGGGACTAAGCATAAAGCTTCCATTTTGGGGGCTCATCTGGGATCCCAAGATAAGCTAAAGCTTTCAGTAATGAAGAAGAGTTCTTGTTGCTTGACATCCTTGCCAGAGTTTGTTGTCAATGTTTTGAATTATGGTCATTCTAATAGATGTCCAGTGTAGTTTGAGAATAGTTTGAATTTACAACTCCCTTATGAAACATTTGTTGAGTGTCTTTTCATATGGCTATCTGCCATCTTTATGTCTCCTTTAGTGAGATATCTATACAGGTCTTTTGCCCATTTTAAAATAGGGTTTCTTGATTTCTTATTCTTGAGTTTTAAGAGTTCTTTGTATGTTTTGGTCCTTTATCAGACATGCCTTTTGCAAATATATTCTCCCACTCTGTGACTTGTGTTCTCTATCTCTTGAGATACTTCTTGAAAATTTTTCTACTTGTTGTCCTGGAATTTGAAATATACATGTACAACGAATTCAAGTCCACTTTCAGAAAACACTGTATCACTTCGCAGGTGGTGCAGGTACCTTATAACAGAGTATTCCCAATTCATCTCTCCAACCCTTTATAATATTGCAGCCATTCATTTCATTTACACAAATCTATAATTTGAGACTACTGGTACTAGTATTAAGTTGAACAAATTGTTATTTTTTAGATTAATTAAGAATAAGAAAATGGAATACATTATTTGGCCTTTAATAATTCCTGTTCATATCTTCCTTTCCTTCCATTTTCCTTCTCTCTTAAGAATCCTAATAACATGTTTACTGGTGAAAAATGCCTTCAATTTTGTTTACTTGAGAAAGTTTTTATTTCTTAGTTACTTTTGAAGGACAGTTTCACTGGATATAGAGATCTAGATTTTTTAATATTTAAATCTTTAAATATTTTGCTCCACTCTCACATGCATAGTTTTTGAAGAGAAGAACAATGTAATTTTTATCCCTACTCTTCTATAGCTATGATATATTTTTCTCTAGCTTTGTTCAAGATTTCTTCTTTACCTTTTATTTTTCTGTAGTTTGAATATAAGATACCTATGTGTAGATTTTTCCCCCCATATTTATCCTGCTTGGTGTTCCCTGAGCTTCCTGGATCTGTGGTTTTATATTTCTTCTGCTTCTTTCTCTCATTCTTTTCCTTCTGATATTCCCATTAAAATGTGTTAACTTTTGTAAGTGTTCCACAGTTCTTCAAAATTGTGTTCCTTTATTCTTTTTATTATCCTTTTTTCTAATTTTCAGTGTGGCAAGTTCCTATTGACATCTCTGAGATCACAGATTCTTTCCCTGTTATGCTCAGCATACTGCCTTCATTCTTACTGAGTGATTTTGATTTCTAGCATTTCCCTTTTATGCTTTATTATCGTTTCCATTCCTTTGCTTACACTAACCTTCTGTTATTACATGCTGTCCACTTTTTCCAGCAGAGCTCTTAATATATTAATCATTATTATTTTAAATTTCTGTCCAAAATCTTTTCCATATCTGAACCACGTTCTGAAACATGCTTTGCCTTTTGAACCTTTTTTCTTTCCTTTTAGCATGCTTTGTAATTTTTTGCTTAAAAGCAAGAAATTATGTATTCAATTAAAGGAACTGATGTAATAAGCTTTCCATGTGAGGTTTGATTTTATGTGGCTACGAGGTAGGCTCTGTTTACTGTTTGTTACAGCTGTGCATCAGAGGCTAAAATTCCCTCTCGTGTCTTTTTGTCTCTTTCTTCTGTTGTCCTTATGTTTCCTCAGAGACTCCTTCTTAAATAAGATTTTAGGCTTGTAGTTCTTTCGGCTGTTGGTATTTTAGCTTCTTTTAGCTTTTAGTTCTTTCAGTTTCTTGGTATTCTATAGGAAGTTAATTGATATGTTGATAAGGTATGAGAGGAAGGAGGTGTTTATAGTTCTATATTAGGTCTCAGTCTTTTAGTGAGCATGTGTGCCTATGATGTCACCTTAATAAGTGTTGCTCAATTTTGTTCTCCCCTGCCACACTTAGGTGAGATGGTAAAGTTTAGAGGCGTCTGGGATGAGTCTCTTCTCTCAGGTTAGGCTCTGGTATAACAGTTTATCTTGAGGTCAGGCCTTGTTAAGGAGAAAATGGTTTGCCCTAATTAAAGGCATATTTTAAATGGTTACTTTTCCCTTCTCCCTGCCAGAAGCATAAAGGGATTTTTCCATGATTTTCACAGTGAGAACTTGGTCATGTTCTTAGAGGACAAACTGATCAAAGACTGCCTCTCCTCGGAATTTTTAATTCTCAACTTAGCCTACAATTCATTAATTACAGGAATGCTGCTGTAAAGTACTGGCTCCAGTTGTGGGCTTCTGTCATGTGGCTTCAATATTCTGACTGACCTAAAAAAAACTGTTGATTTTTCAATGCTTGTTCAGTTTTTTTTCTTGTTGTGAACATGCCGCTGCTGCTAAGTCACTTCAGTCGTTACCGACTCTGTGCGACCCCATAGATGGCAGCCCACCAAGCTCCTCTGCCCTTGGACTTCTCCAGGCAAGACCACTGGAGTGGGTTGTCATTTCCTTCTCCAATGCATGCATGCATGCTAAGTCGCTTCAGTCGTGTCCAACTCTATGTGACGCTATGGACAGCAGCCCACCAGGCTCTTCTGTCCACAGGATTCTCTAGGCAAGAATACTGGAGTGGGTTGCCATTTCCTTCTCCAGTTGTAAACATGAGAAATGTACATATATGGGATATCATATACTAGGAATAATGTAGTGAGTTGTATCATATCCTGGGGAGCTTATAAACAGCAGAAACTTATTTCTCACAGCTCCAGAGACTGGAAGATTGAGATTAGGGTGCCAGCATAGTAGAGTTCTGAAGAGGGCCTGCTTCTGGGATAAAAACTACACACTTGTCATTATATCCTCATGTAGCAGAGACCAGAGGAAAGAGAGCAAGCACTCTGGTGACTTTTAAAAGCTACTGATCCCATTGTACCTATGAGGTACAATAGGAGGCTCCATCCTCATGAACTCATCTAATGCTGATTAATTCCAAAAGGTCCCACTTGCTAACACCATCACACTTGGGGTAGGGTTTCAACAAATGAATTTGGGAGTAGGGACAAACATTCAGTCCATAACAACCATAACTAAAAGAAACTCACGTCTCATTCTGAGCTTATAAAGTAGGTATGACAACAATAACAAAACGAACAGTGCCAGGNCGGCACTCAGCTTTCCTCACAGTCCAACTCTCACATCCATACATGACCACTGGAAAAACCATAGCCTTGACTAGACAGACCTTTGTTGGCAAAGTAATGTCTCTGCTTTTGAATATACTGTCTAGATTGGTCATGACTTTCCTTCCAAGGAGTGTCTTTTAATTTCATGGCTGCAATCACCATCTGCAGTGATTTTGGAGCCCCCCAAAATAAAGTCTGACACTGTTTCCACTGTTTCCCCATCTATTTCCTAGAGATATGCAATTAAAAACTAGAATGAGGTACCAGCAGTCAGAGTGGTCATCACTAAGAAATCTACAAATAACAAATACTGGAGAGGTGTAGAGAAAAGGGAACCTTACTAAACTGTTGGTGGGAATGTAAGCTGGTGTAGCCACTGTGGAGAATGGCATGGAGGTTCCTCAGAAAAGTAAAAATAGAATTACCATATGATACAGCAATCCCACTCCTGGGCATTTATCTAGAAAAAAATCAAACAGATAAATACACCCCTATATTCCCCCTATGTTCATAGCAGCACTATTCACAATAGCCAAGACCTGTCTCTTATACACATCTAGATGTGTATAAGAGACAGACCTCAGATATGCAGATGACACCACCCTTATGGCAGAAAGTGAAGAAGAACTAATGAGCCTCTTGATGAAAGTGAAAGAGAGTGAAAAAGTTGGCTTAAAGCTCAACATTCAGAAAACGAAGATTCTGGCATCTAGTCCCATCACTTCATGGCAAATAGATGGGGAAACAGTGAAAACAGTGGCTGACTTTATTTTTCTGGGCTCAAAAATCACTGCAGATGGTAATTGTAGCCATTAAATTAAAAGACGCTTAATCCTTGGAAGGAAAGTTATGACCAACATAGACATCATATTAAAAAGCAGAGACATCACTTTGCTGACAAAGGTCTGTATACTCAAAGCTATGGTTTTTCCAGTAGTCATGTATGGATGTGAGAGTTAGATCATAAGTAAGGCTGAGTACCGAAGAATTGATATTTTTGAACTGTGGTGTTGGAGAATACTCTTGAGAATCCCTTGGACTGCAAGGAGATCCAACCAGTCCTTCCTAAAGGAGATCAGTCCTGGTTGTTCATTGGAAGGACTGATGTTGAAGCTGAAACTCCAATATTTTGGCCACCTGATGCGAAGAGCTGACTCATTTGAAAAGACCCTGATGCTGGGAAAGATTGAGGGCAGGAGGAGAAGAGGACTTCAGAGGATAAGATGGTTGGACGGCATCACTGACTCAATGGACATGGATTTGGGTGGACTCTGGGAGTTGGTGATGGACAGGGAGGCCTGGCATGCTGCGGTTCATGGCGTCACACAGAGTCAGACATGGTTGAGCGACTGAACTGAACTGAACTGAAAAGAGATGTACATAAACAGTGAATAGATAAAGTGGAATTTTAAAATATTCAAATTTAACAGGGAAAGAAACCATGAGCAAAGTGAAAAGACAACCTAAAGAATGGGAAAAAAATATTTGCAAATGATGTGACCAACAAGGGCTTAATTTCTAAAATATATTAATACAAGCAGCTCCTAAAATGGGAGGGATTGGGGGCAGGAGGAGAAGGAGACGACAGAGGATGAGATGGCTGGATGGCATCACCAACTGATGGACATGAGTTTGAGTGAACTTCAGGAGTTGGTGATGGACAGGGAGGCCTGGTGTGCTGCAATTCATGGGGTCGCAGTGATTCAGACACGATGGACGACTGAAGTGAACTGAAGAAGACTTTTTATTAAAAACAATATTAAGACACAAATACATCTTACAAAATATTTCCATGGCATGAAAAGATATTTAGATAGCTTTATAACGGTAAGTGAGATTCCAGGATTAAATATTAGTATACCTCATACCTGCATCAAAAAAGCAAGAGAGTTCCAGAAAAACATCTATTTCTGCTTTTGACTATGGCAAAGCATGTGACTGTGTGGATCACAACAAACTGAAAATTCTGAAAGAGATGGGAACACCAGACCAGCAAACCTGTCCCCTGATAAATCTGTATGCAGGTTAGGAAGCAACAGTTAGAACTGAACATGGAACAGCAGACTGGTTCCAAATAGGGAAAGAAGTACATCAAGGCTGTATATTGTCACCCTGCTTATTTAACTTATATGCAGAGTATATCATTGAGAAACACTGCTGGATGAAGCACAAGTTGGAATTAAGATTGCCAGGAGAAATATCAATAACCTCAGATATGCAGATGATACCATCCTTAAGGCAGAAAGTGAAGAGGAACTAAAAAGCCTCTGATGAAAGTGAAAGAGGAGAGTGAAAAAGTTGGCTTAAGCTCAATATTCAGAAAACTAAGATCCTTGCATCCAGTCCCATCACTTCATGGCAAATAGATGGAGAAACAGTGGAAACAGTGGCTGACTTTATTTTTTAGGGCTCCAAAATCACTGCAGGTGATGACTGCAGCCATGAAATTAAAAGATTCTTCCTCCTTGGGAAAAAAGTTATGGCCAACCTAGTTCAGTTCAGTTCAATTGCTCAGTCGTGTATGTTTCTTTGCGACCCCATGAACCATAGCATGCCAGGCCTCCCTGTTCATCACCAACCCCCAGCGTCCACCCAAACCCATGTCCATTGAGTTGGTGATGCCATCCAAACATCTCATCCTCTTCTCCTCCTGCCCTCAATCTTTCCCAGCATCAGGGTCTTTTCTAATGAGTCAGCTCTTCGCATCAAGTGGCCAAAGTACTGGAGTTTCAGCTTCAACATCAGTCCTTCCAATGAACACCCAGGA
>SJYX01005974.1:342087-361379 GCA_006410675.1 Oreotragus oreotragus
TGGCAAATTAATGTCTTTGCTTTTTAATATGCTGTCTAGGTTGGTCATAACTTTTCTTCCAAGGAGCAAGCATCTTTTAATATCATGCCTGAAGTCACCACCTGCAGTGATTTTGGAGCCCAAGAAAATAAAATCTGTTACTGTTTCCATTGTTTCTCTATTTGCCAAGAAGTGATGGGACCATTGCCATGATCTTAGTTTTCTGAATGTTGAATTTTAAGCCAACTTTTTCACTCTCTTCTTTCGCTTTCATCAAGAGGCTCTTTAGTTCTTTGCTTTCTGCCATAAGGGTAGTGTCATCTACGTACCTGAGGTTATTGATATTTCTCCCGGCAATCTTGATTCCAGCTTCTGCTTCATCCAGACCAGCATTTCACATGATGTACTCTGCATAGAAGTTAAATAAGCAGTGGTACATGGAAACAATACATAGAAGTTTGTGCTTCATCCAGCCCAGCATTTCGGATGATGTACTCTGCATAGAAGTTCAATAAGCAGTGGTATATATAGACAATGGAATATGACTCAGCAATAAAAAAGAATGAAATAATGCCATTTTCAGCAATATGGATGCAAATAGAGATTATCATACTAAGTAAAGTGAGTGAGAAAGAGCAATAGAAATACCACGAGATATCACTTAATTGGGAAAGCAGTACATCCAAGCATATATTGTCATCCTGCTTATTTAACTTATATGCAGAGTACATCATGTGAAATGCTGGCCTGGATGAAGCACAAGCTGGAAACAAGACTGCTGGGAGAAATATCAATAACCTCAGATATGCAAATGACACCACCCTAATGGCAGAAAGTGAAGAGGAACTAAAGAGCCTCTTGATGAAGGTGAAAGAGGAAAGTGAAAAAGTTAGCTTAAAACTCAGCATTCAGAAAAAGATCATGGCATCCAGTCCCATCACTTCATGGCAAATAAATGGGAGAAAAAGGAAACAGTGAGAGACTTTATTTTGGGAGACTCCAAAGTCACTCAGATGGTGACTGCAGCCATGAAATTAAAAGATGCTTGTTCCTTGGAAGAAAAGCTATGAAGAACTTAGTATATTAAAAAGCAGAGACATCACTTTTCTGACAAAGGTCTGTATACTCAAAGCTATGGTTTTTCCAGTGGTCATATTTGGATGTGAGAGTTGGACCATAAATAAGGCTGAGTGCCGAACAATTGATGCTTTTGAACTGTGGTGTTAGAGGAGACTTTTGAGAGTCCCTTGGACTGCAAGGGGATCAAACCAGTCAGTCCTAAAGGAATTCAACCCTGAATATTCAATAGAAGGACTGATGCTAAAGCTGAACCTCCAATACTTTGGCCACCTGATGCATAGAACCAACTCATTGGAAAAGACCCTGATGCTGGGAAAGATTGAAGGCAAAAAGAGAAGAGGCCAGCAGAGGATGAGATGGTTAGATAGCATCATGGACTCAATGGACATGAGTCTGAGCAAACTCAGGGAAATAGTGAAGGACCAGTAATCCTGGCATGCTGCAGTCCATGGGGTCGCAGAGTCAGACACAACTGAGCGACTGAACAAAAAAAAAAGTTAGGATCTGAATTATGACACAATTGAACCTATCTATGAAACACAAACAGAACCAGGGACATACAGAACAGACTTGTGGCTACCAACAGAGAGGGGCATGGGGAAGGGATGGAGTGGGAGGTTGAGGTTAGCAGATGTAAGCTTTTATATGTAGAATGGATAAACAACAAGGTCCTACTGTATAGCACAGAAAACTATTTATCCTATGATAAACCATAATGGGAAAGAATATTAAAAAAAGAATATATATGTGTGTTATGTATGTATATATATGTGTGTGTGTGTGTGTATGTGTGTGTAACTGAATCACTTTGAAATTAACACAACTCTGTGATTCAGCTATAGTTTTTTTTTTTAATTTGTAGCAAATTCAACAGGAAAAAAAAGGCAAGAGGTCAGAGAACAACAACAACAACAAAAATACAGACAGGTCAAACAGAAACATAAAATTATAGGACCAAATTCATCATATCAGTAATTACATTAAACATTAATAGGGGCAATAAGTAGAGTAGATTTTGAGAAGGCCAAGAATCATCTTGAAAGGCATTTGTGTCATGTTCAGTATCTGCAGAGTCTCTAAGGAAATAGTAGTGTTCCTCCCTTTCAAAGAGAAATCACTTCTGCTAGCCTGAGAGTTTAAAGAAACCTATGGGTTCAAGAGTCTCAAGTGTATTGCTACAAATTTCCCCATTCTAGGTCTCAATTTTCTACTCCTTTATGAGACTTCTGAATTTTGTACAAGAAATCTACCAGACCTACACCACTGTAATTGTCTTTGCAATCCTGCTATCCTGCAGAATATCAATTATACACCAGGCATGATTTACAGGACTTGGCTTGTATCTCAGGATAAACAGATATTTTGAATGCTTTTACAGAGGTCTATTATCCTTCACTGTGTGTCTTGTATAGATAATTAGCTAACTTGAACCTGTCTTCAAGGGTTCTAAGGCAGAAAAGTCAGCAACTCCACAACTCATAAACTTACCATTGCCCCATCTTTTTTAAGAGATAGAGCTACTGCAGAAAACATCTACCCTTACTCATCCTAATCTACCACGTATAAGAATAAATGTGGTATGTGATATTAAATGTGATATTATAATATCACATATTAAATGTGATATTATAGAATAACATACCACTTACCATTAGCAATGTGACCTTGAATGTTATTTTATTAATAAGTGACCTACTATATGGATGTGAGAGTTGGACCATAAAGAAGGCTGAGCACCAAAGAACGGATGCCTTCAAATTGTGGTGCTGGAGAAGACACTTAAGAGTCCCTTGGACTGCAAGGAGATCAAAGCAGTCAATCCTAAAGGAAATCAACCCTGAATATCCATTGGAATGACTCTTAGTGTTTGCTCATAGTCTATTGGTAATGGTTTCAAATCAAGTATAGAAAATTACAGTTGGCCCACCATATCCCTGGGTTTCACATCCATGGATTCAGCCAACACTCAGGGCCAAGGAATCAAAGCCTCAAGGACACCAAAGGACACCAAGGGTTAGGTTTAGGGTTAGGGTTAGTTATTTAGTCTATTTTCTGATGTTGTTCTGATTTTTTTTTTCATTATGGTAAAATACATGTAACATTAGATTTAGCATTTTAACCATATTTAATCATACAGTTCAGTGATTTTCAGTGCAGAGTATTGTGCAACCATCACAAATATCAACTTTCAGAACTTTTCATCATCAAAATATTAACTCTGTACCCATTAAACAATAACTCCCAATTCCCCCATGCCCCCAACTCCTAAGAACATTTATTCTATTCTCTCTATGAATTTTCTTATTTTAGGTATTTCGTATAGATAGAATCATACAACTTTGGTCATTTTGTGCCTGGTTTATCTCACTTAGCAAAATGTTATCGAGATTTATCAATGTTGTGGCATGTGTCAGATCTTCATCCTTTGAAAGTCTGAATAACATTCCACTGTATGTATATACCCTATTTTGTTTATTCATTTATCTGTCAATGGGTTGCAACCATTTGGTTGTTGTCAATAACATGGTTATGAACAGTGATGTGCAAGTGTCTGAGTCCCTGCTTTTAGTTCTTTTGGGTATAACAGAAGTGTAACAGTCATTTCATTTTTTGAGGAAATAGCATATTGTTTTCCAAAACACCTGTACCATTTTACAGTTCTATCAGCAATGCACCAGCATTCCAATTCTCTTCTTCCCCCAGCTTACTACTTTCACAGTTCATCTTTTTCAAATATTCTTTTTCCCCTCTGAAACGTTGGTAGAATTCAACAGTGAAGCCATCTAATCTTGGGTTTTCTTTATTGGGAGGCTTTTGATTATTGACTTGTTTTCATAGCTACAGATCTATTCAGACTTTCTATTTATTCTTTGGTCAGTTTTGGTTTTGCGTGTATCCATCAGTTTGCCCATTTGATCTAGGTCATTTAGATTGTTGGCATGCAACTGCTAATACTTCTCCTGTATAATCCTTTCATTTCTGTAAATTATTAGCAATATCCCCAGTTTCATTTCTGATGTTATATGAGAATATGAATAGCTACAGATCTATTCAGACTTTCTATTTATTCTTTGGTCAGTTTTGGTTTTGCGTGTATCCATCAGTTTGCCCATTTGATCTAGGTCATTTAGATTGTTGGCATGCAACTGCTAATACTTCTCCTGTATAATCCTTTCATTTCTGTAAATTATTAGCAATATCCCCAGTTTCATTTCTGATGTTATATGAGAATATGACAATATTCTTTTTTAAAAGTCAATCTAGCTAAAGATCTGCCCATTTTGTTGATCTTTTCAAAGAACTAAAATTTTTTACATTTTGTCTTGTTTTCTATTTTATTTCAACTGTAATCTTTATTATATCCTTCTGACCTATGAATGTGACCTATGTCCAGATTCTTAAAGTTCATTTCAAACTTTCAACAATGTTTTGTATTTTTCAAAGTATGAGTTTTGCAGTTCTTTTGTCAAGTTTATTCCTAAGTATTTTATTCTTCTGCATGTTATATAAATAGAATGGCTTTTTAAATTGTCCTTTTTGAGTTGTTAATTGCAAATGTGTAAAAATACAATTGAGTTTTCATATATTGATGTATCGTGAAAACTTGCTGAACTGGTTCATTAGTTCTAATTGGTTTTCAGTGAATTACTTTAAGTTTTTCTATATTAGAAAATCATGTCATCTGTGAATAGAGATAATTTTACTTTAATTTTCTATTGGTGTGTTTGTAGAGTGTTTTCCAGACTTCTGATTTCACTCATTCTATATCACTGTTTTTATGTCTATTGTAAATAAAATGTATATATTATTTTTAAACCTATTTATCAAATTCTATACTCTATTAGATAACTATCAATTTACATTTAACATAACTAATATTGGTATATTTAAAATTCAATATATTCTATCAGTACTTTCTATTAATTTGATCTATCCTATCCATTCCCTTCTTTTTTTCTTCTGTTGTACATTCTTTTAGATTATTTTTTTCCCAATTTTACTTCTTAATCCTGAATGTTCCATATATATTTTTGACATTCCATATTTAATTTTTGAGGTTCCATATTTTTACAGGAGATATAACATACATTTCTGACATACCAAAGTCTAAGGTTTACAAATTTCTTTAAAAAATTAATTCAACATATTCCTTTTAAGTCATTTGCCATTGCTTTTACTCAAGTTATTTGTAGTTAAATTCCATATTAACTTGTTATATTATCCAGTTAACAATTATTTGTGCTTACCCACAAATTTATTCTTTGTGTTGTATTTAATTCTTTCACGGAACTCCAAGCTTGTATATGGGTACATTTTCCCTATGGCCAAAAAAAGGTAAAATTTATTTTAGCATGGTTCTGCTGTCTTAGTGTTTGTTATCTAAAAATGCATTTGGTCATTACTCTATAAAGATATTTTTACTGGTTGTAGAGTTCTAGTTGATAACTATTTCCTTTTATAAAACTTACTACTTCATTCAATTATTTTATGGCCCATTGCTTATACTAAGAAGTCAGTTGTTAGCATAACCATTGCTACTTTAAAAATTATGCCTTATTTTTCTCTTATATCTTTTAGATTGTACATTTTATTATCAATTTATCTATCTCTCTCTGTATCTTTTAATTCTCAGAAATTTCCCCATGATTTAGCTAGACTGTTTTCTTATATTTATTATTTGGGGTTCAGAGGTCTCCTAAGTTATTACCTTTCAGAATATTTTCTCAAACCAATTTCTACTTTCTTATCCATCTAAAATTTAATTGAAATTTTATACCTTGAATACTTTATTTTTTGGCCTTTGTTCAAGTTTTTTTTTTACTTTATTTTACTTTACAGTACTGTATTGGATTTGGCATACATTGACATGAATCCGCCACGGGTGTACATGAACTCCCAAACATGAACCCCCCTCCCACCTCCCACCCTACATCATCCCTCCGGATCAACCCCATGCACCAGCCCCAAGCATCCTGCATCCTGCATCGAACATAGACTGGCGATTCGTTTCTTACATGATAGTATACATATTTCAATGCTGTTCTCCCAAATCATCCCACCCTCTCCCTCTCCCTCTCCCTCAGAGTCCAAAAGTCTGCTTTACACATCTGTGTCTCTTTTGCTGTCTTGCATACAGGGTCCTCATTACCATCTTTCTAAATTCCATATATATGTGTTAGTATACTGTATTGGTGTTTTTCTTTCTGGCTTACTTCACTCTGTATAATCGGTTCCAGTTTCATCCATCTTATTAGAACTGATTCAAATGTATTCTTTTTAATGGCTGAGTCATACTCCATTGTGTATATGTACCACAGCTTTCTTATCCATTCATCTGCTGATGGACATCTAGGTTGTTCTTTGTTCAGTTTTTTTAAAAATCATCTTATTTCTCCAATCTTTATTTTAAAAAGCCCTTCAATTTGGAGTTTTGTCTAACTTGCTGTTAAACCATGCACTGATTTGTGAAAGATTTTTAAGCATAACCTATCCTGTATCCAGATCTGTAACAACCCTGACTGTGGGTAAAAGACAGGCTTTTATTGGGGAGAGGAGGAGATCATGAAGATACTCAAGAGATAATGTCCTTCAGAGGTAATAGCACTTCTTTTCTTGAACAAGACCAAGATAGAATAATCATGACATAAAGGAAGATAGACACACTAGGAAAGGGGAGGCTAAGTCCAGGGTAGAAAATGTACATCACTGGAGCATGGAGAAAACAACTCTTGGAATTTCTATTAAACTAATCTTATCATGAACTAAGAGTACAAATAGAAAAACCATATTCAAATGCAAGAACATTATGATGATACAATCCCACTAGTAGGTTTACAAACTATAAAAATAACTTGAAAAGTGCATACCATCTACTCATGAGCTGTGAAGTCAACTTAGTCAGTTAGGTTTCTGTGATGATTAATTTGAAGTGTTAACTTGACTGGGCCATGAGATGCCAAGATATTTGGTCAAACGTTTTCTTGGTGTATCTATAAGGGTATTTTGGATGAGACCAACATTTAAATCAAAAGACTGAGTAAAGCAAATTGCTCTCCATAATGTGGAAAGCCCTCTTCCAATCCGTTTGAAGGTATGACTAGGACAAAAAGGCTGACTTTTGTGTAAGAGGGAATTCCTTATGCCTAGCCATCTTCAAACTAAGACTATTGGCTTTTCCTGCCTTCAGACTTGACCTGAAACATTAGCTCTCTCTGGGCCTTGAGACTGCTGACTTTGAGCACAGAATATACACCATCATCTCTCCTGGATCACCAGCTTGCTCATTCACCTTGCAGATCCTAAGACTGGTCAGTCTCCAGAGTCGTGAGCCCTCTATTTAAAAATAAATCTCCACCCTAGCAATTACCTATACTTGTTTTCTCTGCTTGACAACACTTATCACCATCTAACTCACCATATAGTTTAATTATTTTCTTTTTATCAGTTGCCTCTATGGTGCATCCACACCCCCACCACCCTGAATCAAAGCACCATGAAGGTAGAACTTCTGTTTTGTTCACAGCTACATTTTTCGATCTTAGAATTCTACCAAGCAGTAAGAAGGTACTTAATAAAATGTACTTAATAAATATATACAACAAATTGTCTGTAATTTATATTGTTGAGAAGTAAAATGTATTCCTATAATGTATTAAGGATAATCAAGTCTGAAAACCTTGGCATGCTCTACAGAATTACACAACTACATGAGGCACACATAAAAACGTCTAAAAAAAAGATTTCCACTTCTAATTATGATGAAGTTAAAGATTTGAAACTCACTATACTATGGTAAGCAAACAGACAAGATAAAATATATGAAACAACTGATTTCAGACACTGACCAGAGGAGAAGGAAAAAACTGAGGCAATCCCTGATCACTCCAACTTTCTGCCTGGAGCCATATTACAGAACGTGATAAGGTAAGGAGACCTGAAACTGAACACAAGAACACAGAGATCTTGTTTAGTTGAAGAGGCAGAGGATCACAAATACCAAGTCAAAGCAGAGATTCATGAGGCAGAGCTCTAGAGAAGTGGGAGCTACAAAGAACAGAAGCTCTAATTAATTTATGATTTAAAAAAAACTCTCCAGAAAGTGGGCATACATGCATGCATGTATGCTTAGTCACTCAGTCATGTCCGACTCTTTGCAACCCTCCAGAATGTAGTCCACCATGATACTCTGTCCATGAGATTTTTCAGGCAAGAATAGTGGAGCGGGCTGCCATTTCCTCTTCTAGGAGATCTTCCTGACCCAGGGATCGAACCTATGTCTCCTGCAGCTCCTATGTTGCAGGTGGATTCTTTACCTGCTGAGCCATCAGGGCTTCCCAAAGGGAACATACCTCAACATAATAAAGGCCATATATGACAAACCTACTGCTAACATCATACTCAATGGTGAAAAACTGAAAGCATTTCCTCTAAGATCAGGAACAAGACAAGGATGTCCACTCTTGCCACTTTTATTCAACATAGTTTTGGAAATTCTAGCTAGTAGCAATCAGACAAGAAAATGAAGTAAAGGAAATCCAAAATGGAAAAAGAAGAAGTTAAACTGTCACTGTTTGCAGATGACATNTTTCCTCTAAGATCAGGAACAAGACAAGGATGTCCACTCTTGCCACTTTTATTCAACATAGTTTTGGAAATTCTAGCTAGTAGCAATCAGACAAGAAAATGAAGTAAAGGAAATCCAAAATGGAAAAAGAAGAAGTTAAACTGTCACTGTTTGCAGATGACATGATACTATACATAGAAGATCCTAAAGATGCTCCCAGAAAACTACTAGAACTCATACACAGAAACCTGTTGCATTTCTATACACTAACAATGAAAGATCAGAAAGAGAAATTCAATAAAAAATTCCATTTACCATTGCATAGAAAAGAATAAAATACCTAGGAATAAAGCTACCTACAGAGACAAAAGACCTGTACTCTGCAAACTATAAGATGCTGATAAAAGAAACTGAAGAAGACATAAACAGATAGAAAGATATACCATGTTCATGGATCAGAAGAATCAATTTTGTCAAAATGACTAAACTACCCAAGGCAATCTACAGATTCAACACAATCCATATCAAATTACCAATAGCATTTTTCACAGAACTAGAACAAAAAAATATCAAAATTTATTTGGAGACACAAAAGAACCTGAAAAGCCAGGGCAATCTTGAGAAAGAAAAACGTATCTGGAAGAATCAGTTTCCCTAGCTTTGGGCTATACAACAAAGCTACAGTCATCAAAACAATATGGTACTAGCACAAAATATAGATCAAGGATAAAAAACCCAGAAATAAACAAATGTACCTGTGGTCAATTAATCTATGACAAAGGAGACAAGAATATACAGTGTTTAAAATAATAATAATACACAGTGTTTGAAAGACAGTCTCTTCAACAAATGGTGCTGGGGAAACTGGACAGTGACATGTAAAAGATGAAATTAGATCATTCTTTAACACCATACACAAAAATAAGTTCAAAATGGATTAAAGACCTAAATGTGAGATCAGATACTATAAAACTCCTAAAGAAAAACATAGGCACAACACTCTCTGACATAAATTGCAGAAATACCTTTTTTTGATTTGTCTCCCAGAATAGTAGAAATAAAAACAAAAATAAACAAATGGAACCTACTTAACCTCAAAAGCTTTTGCACAACAACAATACACACACACACACACACACACACACACATATATATATATACACACACACAAAATGAAAAGTCAACCCACAGATTGGGAGAATATTTGCAAATGATATGACTGACAAAGGATTAGTCTCAAAAATTTATAAACAGTCCGTGATCCTTAACAGCATCAAAAAAAAAAAAAAAAAAAACAATCAGCAAATGGGCAGAAGACCTAAACAGACATTTTTCCCAAGAAGACATACATATGGCCAAGAGGCACACGAAAAGATGTTCAACATCACTATTAGAGAACTACAATGACGGATATCACCTGACACCAGCCAGAACAGTTATCATCAAAAAATCTGCAAACAACAAATGCTAGAGAGGATGTGGAGAGAAAGGGACCCTCCCACACTATTGGTGGGAATGTAAATTGGTACAGCCACTATGGAGAACAGTATGGAGGTTCCTTAAAAAATTAAAAGTAGAGCTACCACATGACCCTACAATCCCACTCCTGGGCATATATCTGGAGAAAAACATGATTTGAAAGGCTATATGGACCCTAATGTTCATTGCAGCACTGTCTACAGCAGCCAAAACATGGGAGCAACCTAAACGTCCATCAACAGAGGAGTGGATAAAGAAGATATATATATACACAAGGGAGTATTACTCATCCATTAAAAAGAGTGAATAATGCCATTTATAGCAACACGGATGGACCTAGAAGTTGTTGTACTGAGTGAAGTCAGACAGAGAAGGAGAAATATCATATGGCATCCCTTCTTTTAAAAAGAAATCTAAAAAGTTCACTAAAAAGTGAACTTACGTACAAAACAGAAAGAAACAGACTTAGAGAACAAACTTATGATTGCTGGAGGGAAGAACAGAGGGAGGGATAGTCAGGGAACTTGGGATGGACATGTACACAGTACTTTATTTAAAATGGATGATCAACAAGGATGTACTGTTTAGCACATGGAACTCTTCTCAATGTTATGTGGCAGCCTGGATGGGAGGATAGTTTGGGGGAGAATGGATACATGTATATGAATCCCTTCACTGTTCACCTGAAACTATCACAACTTTGTTTGTTGACTGGCTATACTGCTGCTGCTGCTGCTGCTGCTGCTAAGTCGCTTCAGTTGTGTCCGACTCTGTGCGACCCCATAGATGGCAGCCCACCAGGCTCCCCCGTCCCTGGGATTCTCCAGGCAAGAACACTGGAGTGGGTTGCCATTGCCTTCTCCAATGACTGGCTATACTCCAATACAAAATAAAAAGGTTTATTAAAAAAAAGAATAGTGGCTCCAGAAATCTGCAAATTGCTTCCCTGTGTGCATGCATGCTCAGTCACTCAACTGAGTCCAACTCTTTGTAACCCCATGAACTGTAGCCTACCAGACTCCCCTGTTCATGGAATTTTCCAGGCAAAAATACTGGAGTGGGTTACCGTTTCCTACTCCAGGGGATCTTCTTGACTCAGGGATTGAACTTGCATTTCCTGCATTGACAGTCAGATTCTTTACCACTGCATCACCTGGGAAGCCTGCATAGTTTCCCTTAAGTTCCAGCCAAAGTCTAAGCCACACCTGAGTGGAATGTAACTTCACTGGGGAAGCTGAAGCACAACAATTCCCACTCTTCACACATGGCACAGAGACATTCAAGCTGTGCTCAATCCAGAGTGAAGAGTCCTTCTTGTACATCCTGCACACTCAACTCAAGGAAGGATACAGATTAGTAGCAGGGCTAAACTATTTTTATCTTTTATTGATGAAAGAGATAATCTGAATAGCCTCTATTAAGGAAACTGAATCAATACTTAATAAACTTTTAAAAAAGAAGGTTTCTCTGGTGAATTCAGCCAAATATGTACAAAGAAATAACAATTTTACAGAATCCCTTTAAGAAAAAAGCAAAATAACATTTCCTAACACACTGTAGAGGCTAGTATTACCCTGCTACTGAAACCTGATAAAGATATTTTTTAAAAGGAAAAGTGAAAATGAAGTCGCTCAGTCGTGTCCAACTCTTTACGACCACATGGACAGTACCAGGCTCCTCCGTCCATGGGATTTTCCAGGCAAGAGTACTGGAGTGGGTTCACATTTCCTTCTCCAGGGGATCTTCCAGACCTAGGGATCAAACCCGGGTCTCCCACCTTGTAGGCAGACGCATCTCTCATGAACATAGATGTCAAAATCCTCAAAAATTTAATCTCTTACAAATCCAATCCAACCATGTACAAAAATAATTATATCCCATGATGAAGTAGGATGTGTTCCAAATATGCAAGAAGAATCAGTCAAGATAATCTACTACATCAGTGGGTTAACAAAGACGTATATGACCTATTAATTGATACAGAAAAAGCACTTAACAAAATTCAGCATCAATACATAATAAAAGAAGGTTGAAGGTAGCTTCTATAACTTGATAAAGAATATGCACAAAACCCCTGCAAGCAAATATCCCAATAGTGAGAAAACTGAGGCTCTCCCCCTAAGATTGGGAAAAAGAAAAGGATATGTTCTCTCACCACTAGTCCACATCATACCGAACACCTAGCAAATGCAAAAGGAAACAAAAGGTACAAAGAATAGAAAAGTGAGAAGAAAAAAAAACTTGGTAGATGACAGGATTGTATACGTACTGTTAACTTTAACTACTTTTGGCTCTCCCAGAAATAGAATCTTAAACAATTCAATCAGGAACTGCCTGATCAGCACTAGTTAGGTAATTTGTCTGACAGAACTTTGCCAACCCTGAAAGGAAGCTAGGGCTATACAGCCATGGAATTCTCCAGGCCAGAATACTGCAGTGGGAAGCCTTTTCCTTCTCCAGGGGATCTTCCCATCCCAGGGACTGAACCCAGGTCTCCCGTATTGCAGGCAGATTCTTTACCAGCTGAGCCACAAGAGAAGCCCAAGAATACTGGAGTAGGTAGCCTATCCCTTCTCCAGGGGATCTTCCTGACCCAGGAATCAAACCAGGGTCTACCACACTGCGGGTGGATTCTTTACCAAATGAGANTCTCCCGTATTGCAGGCAGATTCTTTACCAGCTGAGCCACAAGAGAAGCCCAAGAATACTGGAGTAGGTAGCCTATCCCTTCTCCAGGGGATCTTCCTGACCCAGGAATCAAACCAGGGTCTACCACACTGCGGGTGGATTCTTTACCAAATGAGACAGTCAGGAAAGCCCTAAAGGAGGCTAACCTTATAATAACCAATCACCTTTTTTGACTAGTATAATTTCCTTGTTTCTGTTCCCTTCTGCTTATTAAAGTCTTTCATTTTGTACAGTTCCTTAGCGCTTCTTTCTATCTACTGATTGGATGTTTGATTCATGAATTGTTGAATAAAGCCATATGATCTTTGACACTACTCATTGAATTTTACTTTTTAATAATTCTGGTGGCAGTGATGGGATCCAAAGGAAACTTCTGATGGCACTGGGGATGAGGAGAAACACAGGTGCTGCTACTTGTGTTTCCTTTCTTCCCACCACTTTCAAGGACTGTGGGTAAAGTTCCTTTTCAATTCAAGTTCTGCTGTTTATGTTGAGGTATTGATATAACCGGTTTTCCAGGTCAGGGTTAAGTCAGTCAAGACTGACAGGGGCCTTTTATAGAGCACCAGTTCTTAGCCCTTAATCTGAGGTCCCAGTACAGGGCTTAGCAGATCATTTTGAGCTGGCAGACAGTTCAACCTGAAATCTGAGTTCCTAGTCTTGGTTAGTCCACAGCTCTGCTTATTGTGTTCTACTGGATCAGTCCTTAGTTCCACTTTGAGAACTGCTGGTTTTGTTGGTTCACATCTAAGACCTTTTCTTGACCAGTCCACGGGACCACTCCTTTGAATACTGCTGGTGTCTACAGTTCCATTTCTTTGATTACTGTTGGTTTCTGCTAATGTACACATGAAGTAAAGGAATAACACATTTATTATTAATGGGAATCTCACTCAGAAACCAAAGCTGCAAAACTGATGAACATGAGTTGAACACTTAAATGGTGTGG
Source organism: Oreotragus oreotragus (assembly GCA_006410675.1). Taxonomy (NCBI): domain Eukaryota; kingdom Metazoa; phylum Chordata; class Mammalia; order Artiodactyla; family Bovidae; genus Oreotragus; species Oreotragus oreotragus. The sequence goes on from SJYX01005974.1 coordinate 355,827, forward strand.
TCACCACCTAACTCTAGAACTCCCATGCTAGAATAAGCTAGTCATGGAATGGGTTAGATTGACACCAAGTCAGCTACCAACCTCAAAAAAACTTCCTTGCAATAAAGTACATTGTAAAGCACTAAAAAATCCTCAACCAAGTGGCACATTTCTCTTAGTATTAGTATGGTTCCTAGAGATCCAAAATTAGCTAAAGAAATGGGATCTTCAAATTTCAAAGAACTGAGTATGCCACCTTCCAGAACAATTCTTACTTATGTTTAAGAACTGTGGGTCTCAAAAGCTATGGTCCCACAAAATGGCAAACTTTTACTGAGATAATCTAAAATTACAATGGCAATTATGAGGAATGTTCCAACTAGATAAGATCATTCATTTAAGAAATGCACTTGAAAGCAAGAGCTCCCAAATCAAACAGAATGGATACTTACTTTATACAAGAAAGCCTCCAAAAGACTTGAAGATTCCAAAACAGCATCACTGAAAGATTCATTGCAAAAGGCTAATGAAAAAATTAGAGACAAAGGAGGTACCTAAAAGACTAAATGACTAATGTTACTCCAACCGCAACCCTTCTAATTCTTCTTTACCTGAATACTCAGTCTACTATCTGAATTGCTTTTCCACTCTGAAGAAACTATAACACCATAAGTAAAAGACCACCAAATTAGTGGTCTTATAACTGCAGTTCAGTTCAGTTCAGTTCAGTAGCTCAGTCATGTCCGACTTTTTGCAACCCCATGAATCGNGAGGTGGTTCAGTAGGTCTAAGGTTGCTATTAACCCAAGAAAGTGCAAAGAGTGTGTCAACTGTATCGTTAACGTAACCTTAATTACTGTGTAAGTATACTACATCAAGAGGAGATTGAAACCACTTGGATAAACAGAGTGGAATCCTGTCAGAATGGCACCAAAGCCTAAAATGGTGGTTGGAAAGCTGATAATCCAATGACTTGCGATCCTCTGTGTGCTCATTCTGGCATCTCAAGATGAGGAAGGATGAAGAGAAAGGATTGCCAAGGAAATTTTTCCACTTAAAGTAGAGCTTACCTAGGAGATATCACCTGACTTTTGTGATTTAGCACAATAGACTGAAGGTGATAAGAGTCCATAAATGGCCCTGGGAAATCACTCTTCTAACTGGACTTAAATGAAGACATTTTTCTAACAAATGAACAATAGGATTTTTGTTTTATTTTAACCAGCTGTGTACCAACCTATATATTCCTTCTGTCCCATATCCAGAGTATCAGTTTCCCATCCTTAATTAGCACAAATCCCAGGAACTCCCCCTTTCCAGCACTTAAAAACTTTTGACTTTTCTCCATCAGTGAGTCCATTACTGGGAAGTTAATAGATCTAACTGTAATTTTTTTTTTTTGCTTTAATGATTTTTATCTTTTGACAGGTGAGAAGCAACCAGAATAGAATCCTCAGTCACCCCACGCTCAAGCCATATTGACTGAATTACTTCGCTTTTACACAGGTGCCAAACTTCCTCCTACATTACCTTTGCATCTGTTGTACTTGTGACTGTCCTCCAATGTCTAACTCCTTATGAAACTCAGTCCATGTGACCTTTTCTAGGAAACCTTCTGTATATACTCTGCTATTTTAGGTGCTGCTTTGTCTGTCATTCTGTTTTTGTGCTCTCCACACATTTAATGGTATTTACTGGCTCAGCAGACTCCCTGCTAGACTGAGATTTTTTTAAAACAAGGAGAGTTACTTACCTAGGTTTTTATACCCCAAGCCCTCAGCATAGTGTCTAGAGAAGTATTTCTCAACTTAATGTGCATGAGAATCATCCAGAGAGCTAATTAAAAGACTTCTGAGTCCCATATCCAGGGTCTGCTTTAGTAAGTCGGGTAGGGTTCAAGGGTTTGCATGTACAATTGACCCCTGAAGAACACAGGTTTGAACTGCAGGTTCCACTCACATGCAGATTTTTTTTCAATAAATACAGAGTACAGTCCCCCACAATCTGGTGGATTTAATCCATGGATATGGAAACTTGGATACAGAGAGTTAACTGTAATGTTACCCCTGGGTTTTCATCCAAGTCAGGGTTGATGTCCTTACCCCCACACCGTACCCTAAGCACCCCCAGCATCCTTAACCACTGCACTGGAAGCACAGCGTCTTAACCGCTGGACTGCCAGGGAAGCCCCATTGAGCCTTCTTCAGTAGTGATTTTTAAAAGCCGTTAAAAACACAAAAGACATTTTCATGACAGCAGAACCCAGAAGGACGTGGGGTTAAATGGCTAACTACTGAAATGGTAAATTATTTCACAAAAAAGAGAAATTAATAGTAGAAAATGTATGAGAGATGACATACATAGAGAATAAAAATACTTCAATCTGGTAACAGTTCAGCAGAATTTAACATTTCTGTTGAATTACAAATTATAATTTCTTAAAAGCTGCTGTAGACTTAAAGATTAACTACAAGTTTTAATAAATTATTGAACTATGCACCATTTTTAAAAGTAACATTGAAAGCGAAATATATTTTTAACTTAAATGGAATATTAGGAAATAAATATTCTTCTTCTGATTTTTTATTGATACTTGTTTGTACCCTAATTAACAATATTTAATAAAATTGTAATTATTCAATAGCAGGAATTAAGAATGTTTCTAATTAACATATTAGATTATATATGAATCTGGTAGTCAATAACCTAGTGCCAAATATTCTAAATGTTCACACAAGTATTATTTCTTTCTGAGAGTATAAACAGAAAAATTTTATAGCACATGGGAAGTGTGATTATAGTCCCCTATAGGGGAATTATGTAACAGAAAAAATACATAAAAGCTGAGATTTAATCTATTGTAGTGTTTTAAAAAATCTTTCAAGTTGAGTGTTGTAGAAACAAAGCATAAAAAAGAAACAAAAGTAATTACCTCCTTCTAACAGAATCATTAAATTTGATACTAAGTAATAAGTACACGGAACATAAAAACAAAGTCAACCATTGTTTGGGTCTCAGCCATTCTAATGAAGTGCACTAATAATCCAAATTGCAAGTGATTTTTAAATAGGAAGCTGCAAGAGCTATTCCTGTTTAGTGAAGCAACGAAATAAATGGTATTAGCTTATGAAGAGTGACTTTTATCTGATCAAAGCTTCAGCTTCATGACATAGTTCCAGTTCATAGCTCCATGAACTGAAAATGTTCTTGAAGTTTTAGAACTAAAAGCCATTTATTGTGTTTACATGGTGGGAGGTTATAGTAACCCCAGGAGAGAACTGTCTTTATTGTGGAGTAGGACTAATCGGACAAGCTTATTCTAGTGACATTAATTACCCAAGTTCTGTAACTAACTTGACTTGTTCTGATTCTGTGAACCATGTTTTAGTCTTTGAAGGCTGTGGGAACCAGTACCGCAAACTGAGTGGCTTACGCAACAGAAATTTTATTTCCTCACAGTCTGGAAGCTAGAAGTCCAAGATCAGGGTGTCCAAGATTGGTTTCATTCTGAGGCCTTTCTCCTTGCCTTCTCCCTTTGTCATCACATGGTCTTCCCTCTGTATCTTTATCTACTCTTCTTACTGTTCTTATGAGGATACCAATCATGTTGGATTAGGGCCCACCACTATGACCTCATTTTACCTTAACCACTTCTTTAAAGACCCTTTCTCCAAATGTAGTCATTCTAAGGTAGTAGGGGTTAGGACTTCAATGTGAATTTTAGGGGGACATAATTTAGCCTGTAATTGATCCTGACATCCTTTGGACTACAATTAGAATTCTTGTAAAGAACAGATTGAAGAGTAGAATGTGCTTAGTTGAGGCAATACTGGTTTCTTTGCCTTTAGGACATTGATATTTCTCAGTGGCTCCTCTGTCTATGGAATTCTCCAGACGAGAATAGTGGAGTGTGTAGACATTCCCTTCTCCAGGGGATCTTCCCAACCCAGGGATCAAACCCACGTCTCTTGCATTGCAGGCAGAATCTCTACCACCTGAGCCACCAGAGAAGTCCAGGTATCTCTCAGATATTTCTGACTTAACAGTCACTGTACTTTTATCAATGTGAATCCATCCCTGGGAGATGTATCCACTCAAGGTTCTCAGCCAATCTGGATTTTGAGTCTGCACAGCCCTATGTCTGACTTTGTGAAAATCATCATTTCATATTTTATTTTCCATTTGAAGAATCTACTACCCAAATTACTGTGCTAGCCTAGGTTCCCTAGAGTCTTCCACAAACAAACAAGAAACATTCCCCTTCTGCCAGTTGGTTGGGGGCGGGCACTGTTTCTGCTAAGCAGAAGGGAGGAAAAGATGGAAGTGAGGCAGGCAGTGGAGGAGGATGTACAAATATAGGTGTTACTGAGCTGCCATAGCTTTGGAACAATGGAGTTATAAGTGCTCGGTCTTTTAGGATATTTTCATGGAGGCCTTGTGAATTATTGAACTTTGGAACGGTCCATCTGGGGAAATGAAGGGGGAACTTACCTACTAGCACTCTCTTATGTTTCAACTCTGATCAAAGTTCATCCTTGAAGTAGGGTTGCCAGATTTAAAGGTGAAAACTCATGCAGTATTTGTAACAGAATTACACTTATTTGTTGTTTCTCTGCAATTCAAATGTGATTGAGTGTCCTGTATTTTATCTGAACCCTACTCTCAGGATATTAATACCCACACATTTCCAGGCAGCTGCAGGGGGAGCCAGAGCTTTCACAGATCCTGTGCACAGGCACAAAGATCAGTACAGCAGTGTGGTGGGGCTGATGGTGGCAGTGGCAGCAATAGCAGTGACTCCTCTCTGGGCCGCAGGGCAGCTCTAACCACTGGCCAGGAGGCAAAATAGGAAGCTGAGATAGTGATGGGGAGGGTGTGGGCAGGAGGATGCAGGCATGGCTATGCAGAAATCGGCTGATAAATAACATAATTTTCTATAAAAATGAGGCAAATCATACTATCTCATTGGTTTCTGCAGGACCGTATTTTACTAGACACTAGAAATACAGTTGCCAACAGAGGTCCATATAGTCAAAGCTATGGTTTTTCCAGTAGTCATGTATGGCGTGAGAGTTGGACAATAAAGAGGGCTGAGTGCCAAGAATTGATGCTTTCAAACTGAGAAGACTCTTGAGAGTCACTTGGACTGCAAGGAGATCAAACCATCAATCCTTAAGGAAATCAACCCTGAATATTCATTGGAAGGACTGATGCTGAAGCTGAAGCTCTAGTACTTTGGCCATCAGGGTCATTAAAAAAGACTCTGATGCTGGGAAAGACTGAAGGCAGGAGAAGGGGATGCCAGAGGATGAGATGGTTGGATGACATCACTGACTCGATGGACATGAGTTTGAGCAAACTCCAGGAGACGGTGAAGGATGGGAAGCTGGATGTGCTGCAGTCCATGGGATCACAAAGAGCAGGACACGACTGAGCGACTGAACAGCAACAAAGGAATATAGTAGTAAGACAGAGTTCCTGCTATCAGGAACTTACAGAAGATAGCTTGAATACTGTGTTCAGTCCTAGTTTAAAGATACTGAATAAATGCTGCTGCTGCTGCTGCTGCTGCTG
>SJYX01005976.1:23710-40572 GCA_006410675.1 Oreotragus oreotragus
TTTCCCCATCTATTTCCCATGAAGTCATAGGACCAGATACCATGATCTTCATTTTCTGAATGTTGAACTTTAAGCCAACTTTTCACTCTCTATTTTCACTTTCATCAAGAGGCTTTTTATTTCTTCTTCACTTTCTGCCATAAGGGTGGTGGCATCTGCATATCTGAGGTTATTGATATTTCTCCCAGCAATCTTGATTCCAGCTTGTGCTTCTTCCAGTCCAGCGTTTCTCATGATGTACTCTGCATAGAAGTTAAACTAGCAGGGTGACAATATACATCCTTGACGTACTCCTTTTCCTATTTGGAACCAGTCTGTTGTACTATGTCCAGTTCTAACTGTTGCTTCCTGATCTGCATATAGGTTTCTCAAGAGGCAGGTCAGGTGGTCTGGTATTCCCATCGCTTCAGAATTTTCCAGTTGATTGTGATCCACACAGTCAAAGGCTTCGGCATAGTCAATAAAGCAGAAGTAGATGTTTTTCTGGAACTCTCTTGCTTTTTTGATGATCCAGTGGATGTTGGCAATTTGATCTCTGGTTCCTCTGCATTTTCTAAAACCGCATAAACTTAGTAATGTGTTAAAAACAGCTGCTTTCGTCTTTTTAATATTTACAATTATTTTCATAATTTCTGTAATTATGCTAGTTCAATAAGCATTTGTTGTATAGTCCAACTCTTTTGTGTCCCCATTGACTGTAGCCTGCCAGTCTTCTCTGGCCTTAGAATTTTCCAGGCAAGAATATAGGACTGGGTTGTCATTTTTTTTCCAGAGAATCTTTCCAAACCAGGGATGGAATTTGAGTCTCCTGCACGTGTCTCCTGAATTACAGGCAGCTTCTTTACCACTGGGGGCTTCCCTGTATTAAGCATATACCAAAGAAATAGATGTTTTGAATGTTTATAATACATCAATAAGACAAAATGCAGGCATTTATTATTAAATAAATTCAAAACTGAATTTGACATATTTAAATTCCTCTTTAATAATATTCTTCTTAACTACTGGGCTCTATTGTGCAGGTTTATGTTAAAAAAATCAATCTTTTTGGTGATAAACTCCTTTTGATTTGTATTTTGAGTAGATCATTTGGAATCCCCATTCATTCTGGGCAATTCTTCATTTTGAAGGACTCTCTTGAGCATTGTGTGTGCCCTGGCCTCTGCCTACAAATTTCCCTGGAGCATTCCTCTAATTACTATGACAATAAAAATGCTATCTACATATTTCTACATCTCCCCCTGATGGGCATAAGTGTTGTAGTCCTAATCCTTGGAACCCGTGAATAATAAATTAGGTTATATAACAAAGGGGAATTACAGGTGGACCTGGAATTAAGTATGCTAATCAATTTGCCAAATTAATCACAAGGGTCTTAAGTAGAGAGGCAGACAGAAGGGGATACCAGTATAATGCAATGTGAGGACTCAACCCATCATTGCTGGGTTTGAAGATGCAACAATATATCAATACATTAGAGTGCAGTAAATGGAGTATATGATTAGGATATAAGCTCCATATCAGTACCTAGTCTATATCTACACAGCTCACACATTTTATCATATTCATGTATTAGCACAAGTGAATTATCTAGATATTTCTAAATATGGAAATCAGTTACATACATTTTATGAAATTAGATTTTCTGCCTCCTTTAAAATAAAAATAGGTATTACCCTTTCTTTTTCCTTTTCTTAAGTACTTTTGTGAAAACATTTGAGATCAAATATAAACATCATTGCCAGTGAGACTTCCATGTTCTAATATTGTACAGAGGTGACACTAGCAGAAATGAACAATGGTTTTTCAGGAAGCTTGGTTCTCCTCTACACATATGTTCTTTAATAATTGTTACTGACATTTTACAATATACTGCTGACAAAATTATTAAGTCAAATAGGTGAACCGTCAATTTGGGTAAAATCATGATGTTTAATTTTGCCCAAATATAAGACAGAAACCTTTATTTTAGAGATTAATACTTAGTTTGCATTTTTCAAGAGCCTTATAATTCCTTTCTAAGGTTTTGGCTTACCAGTTTAATTGAATTGAAATATTTAACTCACACATTTTTCCTGTTATTTATTTCTTATAAGATTAATACAATTTTTGAGTTAGTTCTAAGTTGTGAATTGCCTTAAGTTTTGATTAATTTAGTAGCACTTCTTATGGTTGAATGCAGCAGATTGTCAAATTTAGAAATGGAGTCTCAAAGAACTGGTCATTATTTGAAAAATGATAATGTTCTTTTAAAATTAATTTTTATTGGAGTATAGTTGCTTTACAATATTGTGTTAGTTTCTACTGCACAGAAAAATGGATCAGGTATTCATATACTTATATTCTTTCCATTTTGGATGTTCTTCTCATTCATGTCACCACAGAGTATCAGGTAGAATTCCCTGTGTTATAAAGTATGATCTCATTTGTTATCTATTTTATAAATACTATAAATAGGCATATGTGTCAATCCCAGTTTCCCAATTCCTCTGGATCCCTTTCTCTCTTGGTATCCATATATCTGTTCTCTACATCTGTGAATAAAGATAATATTATTAAAGGAATGAAAAGTGACAAGTGAAAGTCGCTCATTCTTATCTGATTCTTTGCAACCCCATGGGTTATACAGTCCATGGAATTCTCCAGGCCTAAATACTGGAGTGGGTAGCTAGTTCCCTTGACCAGGGCATCTCCCAACCCAGGGATCTAACCCAGGTCTCCCACATTGCAGGCAGATTCTTTACCAGCTTAGCCACCAGGAAAGCCCAAGTATACTGGAGTGTGTAGCCTATCCATTCAGTGGATCTTCCCGACCCAGGAATCTAACCAGGGTCTCCTGCATTGCAGGCAGATTCTTTACCACTGAGCCACTGGGGAAGCCCTGGATTTAGGGAATAGACTTTCATAGAAGTGAAGTAGAAACATATGCAAAAGTCAAATGAAACCTGAGTGCATCCACTTTTTTTTCTTCTATTGCCTCACAGCAAACTATCACCAAGCATAAAGGCCAAGACAAAGAATAAAAGGAAAATGGTATTCATTTTTTGAATAATTTGTAATTCAGGGGGGGAAATGCAAATCTGTGGCCAGTTAGCTCTGCCAAACCTTGGGAAAGTGACACAGCTTCTGGATCCAGTTAAATTCTTGGAAGTTCAACAAGCAATATATTAGCAAATAGAAGAGAGAGAAAAGCTCTTATTGCCCCAAACTCAGCCTGGTCAAAGAGTGGTAGAAATGATGCTATTAGTGTGTTAGGAACATGAGCTACAAAATTCCATTCCTGACTTAAATTTATTTCACAAATTCTCTCTTAATTTCCCTCACCCATAACAGAAGTGATAGAATTTAAAAAAAATGTTCTTGTTTAAATTAACTGAGTTATTTTGTTTAAAGAACTTCGCAAGATAGATTGCACAGGAGGGAGGGTGTGATTCGATCCCTGGTTGCTGAAATAAGATCCATTGTGAAAAAAAGAGAAAGACGTAATGAAAAAATTGATAGGATTAATAGCTAAAAGTTACATTGAAATATATTTGAATGATTTGAGTATAAATGGACATTTGGGCAGTTTACTATAATCTCAACTGATATCAGAAAGGAATTATGTTAAAAAAATTCAACATTCATTCATTTAGGGCAGCTAAGACTAGAGGTTACATTAGGATAAGATTATGTGATATATAACAATTAAATTATTTTACTAATTTTTGACAGTTGATGCATTTATATAATTCAAGGAATACTATATATTTATTGTCCTGTACTATATATTCTTTACTTAAAAATTCAATTTAGATGTAAATACACACACTTGGACATATACACACCCAAGAACATGCACACAAATGCTTTTTGCATTAATGCTGAATAATATTCCACTGAATGAACATATCTAAATTTAATAAGCAAGCCCTTTATATATCTATATATTTAGACATTTAAAATATCTCCAATATTTAGTTAGCCAATAAAATCAATGCATATATGTATACTTCCAGATATGAAAGTTGTTTATTACTAGAATCATCTTCAGTCCAGTGTGCTTTCAGTCTTTTTAACTGTGCTCATCTCATAGAAAAACACTGCTGCTAAGTTGCTTCAGTCGTGTCCAACTCTGTACGACCCCATAGACAGCAGCCCACAAGGCTCCCCCGTCCCTGGGATTCTCCAGGCAAGAACACTGGAGTGGGTTGCCATTTCCTTCTCCAATGCATGAAAGTGAAAAGTGAAAGTGAAGTCGTTCAGTCGTGTCCAACTCTTTGAGACCCCATGGACTGCAGCTTACCAGGTTCCTCTGTCCATGGGATTTTCTAGGCAAGAGTACTGGAGTGGGGTGCCATCGTCTTCTCCGAGAAAAACACTACATAATAACTCTAACTTGCATTTAATTTATAATGAGTTTTAATATCTCTTCATGTTTTTATGAAAGTTTCACTTATTATTCATGCTAGTCATGTTCATATAATTTAAATTTATTTCTTCTTTAATTACTAATTGAACAACTGCTAAGTATAAGTCTTCTTGTAGGTGTTAAAGATATATCAATAAATAAAATAGATAAAAACTCCTGAACTTAGGGAATTGCATTTTTCTGTAGCATTTTTGGTATTAATTTTTCAGACTTGTAATATATTTATTATGTTATACTTTTCTCAGTTTGTCATCACTTTATATATACCGATAATCACCAAAGTGTGGATACAATGAGATAAAATATGCTATTTGCAATAAAAAGCAAGATAATATCTGGTAATAAAACTAACAAGAAGAGGTGTAAAGCCTACAAACATTTCAAAATTCTACTGAAGGAGAAAAATATAGACTTAAATATAGACACAATCTGATCTGAGAGATGGCTAATACAAATGCAAGTTTTCTCTGAGTTATTCTATAAATTGAACAAAATCCCAGCGAAATAAAATTTACCATAGGGATTCTGACAAGTATACAGGCAGATCCAAACATTCCTATTAGATATTTAGAACACAAGAATAAACAAAAAAATCAGAAAAAATGGCAGAAAACCAACCTTGCAATACATATCTTCATTTAATTTAATAGCAGTATGGACTGAATGTTTTTGTACTTCCCAAATTCATATTTTGAACTCAATACCCCCAAATGACAGCATTCAGTGGCAGGCCTTTGGAAGATGTTTAGGTTGTGAGGGCAAAATCCCTCGTGAGTGGGACTGAAACTGAGAATGAAGTCTCTCCATCATGTCTGACTCTTTGCAACCCCATGGACTGTAGCCTATCAGGCTCCTCTATCCATGGAATTGCCCAGGCAAGAGTACTTGCGAGGGTTGTCATTCTTTTCTCCAGGGGATCTTCCCAACCGAGGGACCAAACCCAGGTCTCCCAAACTGCAGGCAGATGTTTTACCATCTGAGCCACCAGGGAAGCCCAAATTATTGAGTGAGGTTACTGCCCTTATAAAAGGAGCTACAGAGAGATACCCAGCCTCTTCTATCATGTGAGGAAACAGCATGGAGGTGCTAACTAAGAACAGGGCCTCATAAGACTGTGTCATACTGGGACATTGATCTTGGACTTCTCAGATTCATCAATGTGAGAAATAAATTTCTCTTGTTTATAAGCTACTCAGTCTTTGGATATAGCAGTCCAAACAGCCTGAAAAAGTCTGGTGACAGTTGAAACTATATGAGTGCTAATGGATGACTGTGGACTAGTGTAAATACAACCAGGTAGTAATTCAGTAGCTCTAATTACACACTATGTGCCCAGACATGGTATCTTTGCTAGAGATCAATATGATTACAGATACCTGGTATGTAGCCACTGATTTTTGTCAATGCTTCCTTTTCTCTTTCAGTCAAAAAAGTGGATAGGAAATTATTTGCATTTACAAGCCGTGGAAAAAGACAGACATTTAAAGTTCTGCTACAGGTTCTTCAGCCCTAAAGGAAACCAATGCTGAATATTCATTGGAAGGACTGATGCTGAAACTGAAACTCCAATATTTTGTCCATGTGATATGAAGAGCCAACTCATCAGAAAAACCCTGATGCTGGGAAAGGTTGAGGGCAGGGGGAGAAGGGGGCAACAGAGGATGAAATGGTTGGATGGCATCATTGACTCAATGTACATGAGCTTGAGCAAACTCTGGGAGATAGTGAAGGACAGGGGAGCCTGGTGTGCTGGGTCACAGAGTCAGACACAAACTGAGCAACTGGACAGCAACAATAACAACAACAAACTCTTGATCCTCTCTTCCTTTTAATATATCTATTGTATAGATACATAATATATTGTATAATATGTATATTAAAATTAAAACTAGATATTTTTAAAAGACTTGAAACTAAATATTAAAAAAAAAACTAAGATCATAGCATCTGGCCCCATTACTTCATGGCAAATAGAAGGGGAAAAAGGTGGAAGTCATTTCAGATTTCCTCCTCTTGGGCTCTAAAATCACTGTGGATGGTGACTGCAGAAGATGATTGCTTCTTTGAAGAAAAGTTATGACAAACCTAGACATTGTGCCGAAAAGCAGAGACATTGCTCTGCCTACAAAGGTCTATATAGTCAAGTTTATGGTGTTTCCAGTGGTCATGTACAGGTGTGAGAGCTGGTCCATAAAGAAGGCAGATCGCCAAAGAATTGATCCCTTCGAACTGTGGTGCTGGAGAAGACTCCTGAAAGTCCCTTGGACAGCAAGAAGATCAAGCCAGTCAATCTTAAGAGAAATCAACCCTGAATACTGGCTGGAAGGACTGATGCTGAAGCTCTAGCATTTTGGTTATCTAATGCGAATAGCCAACTCATTGGAAAAGTCCTTGATGCTGGCAAAGACTGAGAGCAGAGGAAGAGGGTATCAGTGGATGAGATGGCTGGATGGGATCACTGATGCAATTGATATGAACTTGGGCAAACTTTGGGAGATGGTGAGGGACAGGAAAGTCTGGCATGCTGTAGTCTGGCATGTGGTTGCAGAGATGGACATGACTGGGCAACTAAACAACAACAGCAATGCAAATATACACATATGCATACACATAAGCGCACACATACACACATATCTTCCTGGCTCTATTCCTCTGGTTGAACCTCAAATGATATAATCAATAAATCAACATGAGAAATGTTTCCAATATATAGGGCTTCTTGCACAATGTTAATAGGAAACTTAATTAGTTCTGTAAGACTGATCACACGACTGTTTTCCACTCAGAGTACAGAGTACAAGTCCTTACAGTGACCTACAATGCCTTACATGATCTAATCCCCCACTATCTCTCTCACTTCACCTCCTACCACTCTTCCTTATGTTAAGTCATCCCCAGTTTTATGGATCTCCTTCATCTTCTTCAAATGTAACATGGACCCCTGGCTCAGAGATTTTACTTTTGTTATTTCCTTATCTCCGGAGCACAGTTCTCCCAGATATCAATCCTTATGGCTTTCTCTCTCCCATCCTTCAAGTGAAAGCTCAAATGTCATCTATCTGGGAGACCTTCCCTGACTACTTGTATAAAAAAGCAACTCTGCCATCATTCATTTTTCTCTTTAGCAATTCATCTCTGTTTTTTCAAGTGATATGTTCATTTGCTCACTTTTTTTTTGTCTAACTAGAATGAAGACTGCATGAACATGTGAACATTATTGTTAGTTTTATCTCTAGTAACTACAGCAGCATTCATTATGTAGTAAATATTTAATAAGTATTTTATTCAATAAATGAATGAGTGATTGAATAACAACATGCATCACAATTATAAATAAGAACATTTTGGGGGGCTACAGTTTTGCCTCTATGACTTTGATTTAAAATACAGTCAGAGAATTTACCTACAAGTTAAAAATTTTTAGTAGTAAAAATAAAAGGACAACACTAAGTAATTACCAAAGAAGTATTGTGCATCTGGTCTATCTATAATGCAATTTAAGTGATTGTTTAATGATGTAGGAACATTTTCTTGCTATTTGGTCAGTGAAGAAAGCAATGCATATTAAAGTGTGTAAGGGTCTTAATACTGTGAAAGTGAGAAATTTCCTTTTTTATTTTTTAAAGCTCCATATTTGTTAATCTGATTTTTACTGCTTTTACAACTAAATTCTTCATGTAGATTTACTTAAAACACACATCCAGCAAACACACAAAACTCTAAATCTATTGGTATAACATGAATGCTGATAACAGTAGTGCTGAAGATAATTATGAGATGAGCTTCTTAAGAACAGAACAATGTGTATTCCCTGCTCTACTTCATTACCTAAAACTTCAGCACTTTGCCTCAGATTAGATGTTTAATAAATATTTGTTGATTGCATTATTGAAATATCAACCTCACATATTATATAATATCACAAAAAGTTTCTTCTCATATTTATACTTTGCTCTTACTTTCATTCTTATCAACACACACACACATACACACAACACAGGCACAATGAACAGTTATTCTGCTCTCTAGATAAAAAATATTCTAGCTTGTGGAGGAGTCCCAAGAGATAAAATGCAATGACTACAAATACAGCAAAGTTCCCAGGGGAACTTTTGACTCAATTTTCTGAGAGTGGCAGAGAAAAAAGAACAGAGGTCTGTCAAGTTCCAGAAAAGAACCATCCCAGCCAATCCCTGGAGAAATGCTGGGAGAATGGGCATTACTTTTGCAGCTTTTGAAGCCCTCCTTTCCCAGTCTACTATAGCTGGCACTGCCCATTTAACTGCACGGTGACCTGCTTTGAAGGAAGAAATGCAGGGAAGGTGAATGCCAGCTTGAAGTTCCCAGACATAGGGTTCATATGGACCCGATCAAAAAGGAAAGACATCATTTCAGGTTTGAGGGACTACTGCTGAGCTACTGAGACTAGAGTCCAAAAGAACAGTGGATTTAAATAGCACAAGTTATACTTTTATTCTGCCATCTTTGCAGAGGGATTCATTTTGGAACCGTTCAACAGATTTCACATCTTATAGCTTCTTACAGTATTTTACAAGCAGATTTAATGCTTCTTTGAGGGCCTTAGAATCTTGCATGTCCAGACACACAATCATTCTGATGAAGTAAAATGATGCATTTACATAATGTCAAATAATGAAAGAATTATAGAAATTTCCTAAAGTGTATTAAAACCATATAATAACCTTTTAATAAATCAAATACATAATATTACTATGTCTTCTATTTTATTAATAAGAACTAATTAATTTCAGTTAGTATTTGTACACAAAATCTACCACTATTTTCTACAAATTTATTCTAAAATTGAGAAAATAGGAAGCTTATTGAAATATCTGACATTTGGTTTATGGTCGTAGATGACAACATAAATCTCTGTATTTCTCCATTCATACTTTTTAAATACTGAATTAACCCAAATTTTAAAATATTAAAATTCAGTGGTAAAGTTAGTCATAAGTTAGTTTTCACACACTTTCCATTCCCTCAAAAAAATATATGGTATTCCTAAAATGCATCACTTACAGGCAAAATATAGGTGAGATTGAGTGTATATCTGTGAGAATGAAACAGAACAAAGTGATTTATTAGTGGTGATATTGTGATTAGTATTTTGAAATTTTATTGCCATTCGGCAGATACATTTGGGCTGAAGTCATATTCTCCAGGTAAATAAAGATATATGCCTTAAGGCTGTGCCTCTCTGCTCTGAAGGCTTCCTAAAATTTCTCATTTTATAACTGGCCCTTTATCATTAATGCCAGCATACCAAACCAGGATCTGAGTCTCATGAGACTTAGAGACATCTCACACTCATTCTAAAACAATCTTTCACAGTGAGACCATATGGATTGCATGCATTTAATAAGACAATTAAAACCAATGCTTGTTAAAATGAGTTAAAGGTACTGGTTGAAGTCCTTGGATAAGAGACTGCCTCAAAAAAAAAAAAAAAAAAAGTGTAGTAAAAAGGAAAGCGACTAGTTTATGTTTACTGTCAAGATGGTAAGGTAGCATTGTTCCTCCTTTCTTGCCAAAAATCTATCTTCAGACAGAAAATAACTAACTCTGAGAGATCGGCAGGGGAACTGAGAGCAGACATTAACCCTTGTGGATGTAGCCTCAGTTAGAAGGTGGCAATGGTAGTGTATTGAAGGAAACATGAATTCTGTTCATGTTCTAATTGCCATGTGACTATCACCGCCTGCCTTTTACAGAGAAGGCAGAAGGAACCAGATCACAGATTTTAGTGGAATTTAGGATCCTAAAACAGCCCTAACAGAATGAGAAACTGATGAAAATATTTTTGACTGGCAACTTGGCAATGATTAGTGAAAACTAGTCCAACTCTACCATGCCAAATTACTAAGGTAGGTAGATGACAAACTGGAACACTTGGACAAACAGCCACTATCAGGGGCTGACTTTTAAGAGTTTACAGATGATACATCCCTCCAGCTGTGACAGAGTAACACAGACAAAACTTATACTTCACCCTTTCTCCTTAAACTAAAATAAATAAACTGGAGAAAATATATGAGTATACAAACAACTGGTTTCCAGTCATTTCAAAATGAGAAAGTGATCCCTGAAAGAGAAGAAACAAACAAGGTGAGTCCTACAATTGCACCAGCTTATGTCATATGGTGGGGAAGGCAATGGCACCCCACCCCAGTACTCTTGCCTGGAAAATCCAATGGACGGAGTAGCCTGGTGGGCTGCAGTCCATGGGGTCACTAACAGTCGGACAGACTGAGCAACTTCACTTTCACTTTTCTCTTTCATGCATTGGAGAAGGAAATGGCAACCCACTCCAGTGTTCTTGCCTGGAGAATCCCAGGGACGGGGGAGCCTGGTGGGCTGCCGTCTATGGGGTCACACAGAGTTGAACATGACTGAAGTGACTTAGCAGTAGCAGCATGTCATATGGACTCCTTATGGAGAGAGTTTCTAGGAAGTGCTGGGAGGTGAAACTAAAAGAACCTAGAAGACTACTCTGAGGAGATAAATTTGCAGGAGGCCTAAGCAGCTAGAGTTTCTGGGAGAGTCCAAGAGAGAAGAGAGCTGAAAAAAGAAAGGGCTCTGGACACCTGCAGAAGGCTCCCTTCAAGTCTTTAACTGAGTACTTATTTTACTGAATTCTTTTAACAATTACCAAGGTCAGAGAAAAAAACAAGAGAAAGGATCAGTATAACAATAACTAGAGTTGACTCAAAGCCTGGAGTAAATTGTGTTTCCACTGTGTGCTAAGTCGCTTCAGCTGTGTTAGACTCTTTGTGCACCTATGAACTTGTAGACCACCAGGTTCCTCTGTCCATGGGATTCTCCAGGCAAGAATACTGAAGTGGAGTGGGTTGTCATACCCACCTCCAGGGAATCTTACTCACTATCTCTTCCATCTGCTGCATTTCAGGTGAGTTCTTTACCACTAGAGCCATCTGGGAAGCCACTAGCCAGAGTCAAAAGACACCCAAAAAAAGTAAAAAATAAATGCCCACAAGAAGACTTGTACTCAAGTATTTATAGAAGCTTTTTCACCCCCCTCTATATAGCCACAAACAGGAAAGAACCCGATATCTACCCACAGATGAATTAAGGATAAAATTAAAGGTATGATCCTGAGTGAAAGAAGCCAGACCAGAGTGCATACTCTGTGATTTCACTAAAATCAACTTCCAGTAAATGCAAACTAATCTACATTTACAGAAAATAATCATTGATTGTCTGAAGCATGGGTTTTGAAAAAGAGAAGAACTATGAAAACTCATTAGGAAACAGATGGTGATGGGATTGTTCCTTATCCTAGTTTTATAGATATGTTTAGTTGAATATATGCATTAATATTCACTGTTAGTATTTATTTTAAATGTATACAGTTTATTTTACATTACTTGTTTCTTCTTTTTACAGTTTCGTTAGTTATACCAAACTTATACCTCAAACGGGGCTTCCCTGGTGGCTCAGACAGTAAAGAATCCACTTGCAATGCAGGAGACCAAGGTTCAATCCCTGGGATGAGAGGATACCCTGGAGAAGGGAATGGCTGCCCACTCCAGTATTCTTGCCTGAAGAATCCCCTGGACAGAGGAGATTGGCAGGCTACAGTCCATGGGGTCACAAAAAGTCTATAAAATACAATAGATGCAATGGAGAAAGGCTATATTTTCTTTTGCATCTACCTGTAAACAGCTGGTAAAATAGTTATTATTTTATTAGTACAGTAGTCGCTACCACACTGATAATATTTATTATCAATTTTTATTTACAGATGTATTACAGTGTATCTTTCTTTTATGAGCATCTAGAATCAATCAGTACAACAAGCACCATTACGGACAAGATAGAAAAATATAAGATTTAACCTGCTAGTAATGAGATTTCACAAGCATATTTAATTCACAAACATGAATTTCAGAAAAAAGAATATTTCTTTCTAATGGTTTTATGAAAAATTATTTTTTCTAAATAGCTTCTTTTCATGTTCTCAGTAGCTCAGTTGTGCCAACTCTTTGCAACCCCTTGGACTGTGGCCTGTCAGGCTCCACTGTCCATGGAATTTTCCAAGCAAGAATACAAGAGTGGGTTATCATTTCCTACTCCAGTGGATCTTCCTGACCTAGAAATTGAACCCAAATGTCCTGGGACTCCTGAATTGGCCGGCAGATTCTTTACCATCGAGTCACCTGGAAAGACCCTTTCTTAATAATTAAATTTATTTATTTTCAATTGATTGATGATTGTTTTTAATATTGGTTTGACTTTTGTCATACATCAACATGAATTAACCATAGGTGAACATATGTCCCCTCTCTCTTGAAACTCCCTCTGTAAAGATCCTTTGAATTATGTATTTGTCATTAACAACATCCTTTATAAAATAAAAGATTTTGCTTTGTTTTCCACATAGAAAATGTACTGGCAACTCCTCTGTTAATATTGCTCTAACTCTGGAAAGATAGCATTTTTTAAATTAAATAATTTTTTGCTGACAGCATCATATGCAATTCCACATTAAACAATTATTTTGCTGGCTAATACTTTACTTCTAACCAAAATGTAGCAATTTGATAAGTCATAAGTAAATATGAGTGCAAGCTATGATTTTATTTGAATTTAATTTCTCTTCACATAATTTTTAAGGAAGTTATTTTTCTTTGCTCAGATTATTATTATATCATGAATTTTAATATTAGTGTCCCTGATTAGGCAAAGCTTCCAAAAAGTTTCCAAATTAATTAAATAACTTGCATAAAAGGATATGACTAATTAAACTATTCATATTTTTACTAGGATTCAGACAAAATAAAAAGTTAGAGAAAATAACAGATATTTGGGAACATTCAAAATTGGATAATTTGTTGCATATCAGAAGAAGCAAAATCTTAACTCTCTTACTTCCACTTTCAAATAACTAGAACTCTTTCTAAATCATCAGAGTGAAAATTCAGTTAGGTTTTTCCATAAAGCAGCATGGAAAAGCAGACAAACACGGATTGCAGTGATTGCAGTGTTATCAATTTAAGAGAATACAAGTTATTTCCTTTACTGTGGGGTAAATTTATTAAGCATAAAATTCATATTTTTAGATTCATGGCAACTTCATTGACAATATTTGATTACATGTCACCTTGTACCAACGCTTTTTCCCTAATTCATATTTTACCTTTGTAATTGATTTAGGTCAATGAAGTATCTCTCAAAGGAAACCAGAGCCAAACAAACTTGTTTGAGAATATCCACAAATCCATTCTACTTGTTTGGGGTCTTCCATTTGCCACAGATTTTATCAATTTTCCCTCACTGCAGAATTGTAGTGTGATTCTGCATTCTACAGCTCCATCTTGTGTCAACCAGTGATTGAAAATGATTTCTCTTTTTTTCTGAGCTGGGTAATTATATTTCTGCTCTTTGAGAACACTGAATGATGACAAGGTGGGCTAAATGTAAGTGCTTGGACAAATATTCTGAACAAGTGTTAATAACAGCCAGATGGGAGCTGCAACTAATATGCGAGGAACGTGCTGCTCCTTGAATCAAGCTCACTGCAAAAGGGCTTCTCAGTGCAGAACCAACATAACCTTTCCTGGTTTCTTACCTCCCCATCCATATGTGACAAGCGCCATCAGCAGTGCGTTACACTGGCCAGCTGCTGTAGACTGCACTCATTCTTTCCCTTTATGTTCCTTGTTTGAAAACAAAATTGGTCTTATAATCAGCATATCCATCTTTCAGTGTGGCCAGGTTTTGTATAAAACACACCTGTTAGTTTGAGAAAATGAGATTATTCTGAGATTATTAATATTTATTTATTTATATTTTTGCTAGTGTTTTTATCCTTTAAAAATTTTAAAAAGTCTGTACAGTTTAAGAAACTTATCTTGAAAGTCCTTAAAATAGGGCTACTACAGAGAAAAGCTGAAAGCACAGACTTTTGTCAATGGAGCATGAAGCTGACTAAAAAAAATGACCTCAATCCAGCACTTTAAGCTATCCAACTGCCATAGCAATAGAAACTGCTATAGGAAAACTGTATGTTCTTCATTTAATATTTCAACTTTCCTTTAATTGCATATTATTGCATTTGGGTTCCTTAAAAAGTTATTAACTGACAATTATATATCTATCTAATGAGCTGAGTTTTTAATAAGAATAATGTAACTATATTTTTAGCAGTTAAAATATGAACAATGTTGATACAAAAAACTTGAATAAGATTTGTACTATTTAAAACACATTCTGAATATTAGACTTTTTAATATAAAGATTATTTCACATAACTAATATCAACTGGTAGGGAGAAAAAAAGTCATACTAACAAAATTGAATTGCATTTGTCAAGCAGACAGTGCTATTATTTAAATTTGCTGTGTGTCTTATTTGAGAAGACATCTAATGGTTTTAATTTCTGAGAGGATAATGGATTAACCCAGATAAAAATGTTGTTCATTGTTATAATTTTTGTACTTCAAATCTAAGATATATTAAAAGTTAACTATTGGTTTATCAGTATTTTACATTCATTTATTCCCCTTTTCATTATTTCACTGAAAAATTAAAAAACACTGTGTTGTTCATGGGTTGTAATGTGGGTATACGGATGTGTATGTTTGTCTATGATTGTGTGATTCTATTGAAGAGATGATAAATACTTTTTTCTCAGTGATAAATCATTATCTTAACCAACAACATTGTGAATGCCTGTTTATAACTTTGACACAAACTACTCAATGAACACCTCAAAAGTTCAGTGTTTCATTATACCAGTCTCATTGTTTAGAAATAAATTCTGATAAATGTTGCTTATACTATTATTTTATTTACAGAAGATTTATCATTGTTTAAAATACTAATGAAAAAAATTTTTTTTCTAATGAAAAATTTTAAATGTTTCATATGCCACATTCTATGTAAGGGTTACTTAGTAATAGTGTTAAAACAATGACATAGTTTAGTGATTTATTTCTTAAAATGTGTCTCATCTGTGGGCAAAGAAATCAGAGCAATGCACATTAAATTACAGTACTAAATGATCACATTAAATGGTAAAACAGAACAGACATGATTTCTTCAAAGAATGATTTAGTAATCAAGAATTACCAACAA
The DNA here is from genome assembly GCA_006410675.1 of Oreotragus oreotragus. Taxonomy (NCBI): domain Eukaryota; kingdom Metazoa; phylum Chordata; class Mammalia; order Artiodactyla; family Bovidae; genus Oreotragus; species Oreotragus oreotragus. Next base: position 39,243 of record SJYX01005976.1, read on the forward strand.
ATGAAATGTAGTTTAAATTTGTGAGAGGAAAAGAAAAAAGGTTTAATCTTCCTCTTTAGAAATACTTGCATTATTTTGGGTGTATGTATGTGTCTCACTTTTAAGTCAGCTATTCATTTATAGGAACTTTACAATGGTAACCATATCAAAAAATTTATGAAAAATTTTGAACTGTGAAGAAAATGGCATCAACTACTAAAAACTTTGAAAATGAGTCTAGGCAGCACTACAGATGAAAAAAAACAAGAAGGAAAAAATTACAAGAGGGAAAAAGTGGAGCAGAGTCTGCTCTATATAATATGAAAAGAGCTCGTAAAATCAGTACCTGACTCTACTTAAACCAATCCCCTGAAAATGACCCCATCCTTTTTTACATCTAGATGGGTCTTACTAATATTTGCTAGTAATGTTGATATTGCTCATTAAATTTGATCTTCACCTTCAAATGTCACAGAGATAGTAACACAAATATAAAAAGCACAAAGAACAAACCAAAGAATGGTTTGACATTTTGCACTCAAACCATTCTTGTTTTTGGATCTAAGAAAGAACAACAAACTAAGTAAACAAATATTACCAAAATATCTGTAACCACTGGAATGAGCACAGTAGAGACACAGTGACTCTTCATAAAGCATGCTGTACTTTTCTTAGGGCTGCTATTTTGATGAGACTAAACTCATCCGAACCTTATTGTATTATGTTCAAGGAGGAAAATGCATAATAATCTGTTTCTTCCTTTCATTTCTCTACTATTCTGAAATACTTATGGTTTCTCATCTGGAATCTATCATTTTAAATTTTATTAATTTCATAGAGATATAATTGGAAAAGAGAGTGCAGTCCATAACACACTCAACAAATTCACAGTGACTCCATAGTGCCCATAACTCAAATCATCCAACACTTGTCACCATTCTCCCTCAGTACAATATTTTTTAATTATTATATTTCAAGTAAAATATCTTAGTGCCTGCTATGTTTTAGAAACATTGTAAGAAACTTTCAAAATAAATGAGTGTGTAATATATATTCTATATCCAAGAACCCACACTCTAGATGGTAAAAGGTGAACACACATACATGGACTTACCCACTAGTTCAGTGTCAAAGAACCTGCCTGCCAATGCAGAAGACATGGGTTCTATTCCTAGGTCAGGAAGATCCCTTGAAGAAGGAAATGGCACCCATTCCAGTATTTTTGACTTGGAAACATGGAAAGAAGAATCTGGTGGGCTACAATTCATGGGGCTGCAAAAGAGTCAGATACAACTTAGCTACTAAACAACAGACAGACAGACAGACAGACAGACAGACAGACACACACACA
>SJYX01005976.1:69682-102443 GCA_006410675.1 Oreotragus oreotragus
TGTTTGACCACTTCCAATTTGCCTTGATTCATGGGCCTGACATTCCTGGTTCCTATGCAATATTGCTCTTTACAACATCAGACCTTGCTTCTATCACTAGTCACATCCACAGCTGGGTATTGTTTTTTCTTTGGCTCCATACCTTCATTCTTTCTGGAGTTATTTCTCCACTGATCTCCAGTAGCATATTGGGGACCTACTGACCTGGAGAGTTCCTCTTTCAGTATCCTATCATTTTGTCTTTTCATACTGTTCATGGGGTTCTCAAGGCAAGAATACTGAAGTGGTTTGCCATTCCTTTCTCCAGTGGACCTCATTTTGTCAGACCTTCCACCATGACCTGCCCGTCTTGGGTGGCCCCACGGGGATGGCTTAGTTAGACAAGGCTGTGTGTCATGGCTCAGTTAGACAAGGGTGTGGTCCTGGTGTGACTAGATTGACTAGTTTTCTATGATTATGGTCTTAGTGTGTCTGCCCTCTGATGCCCTCTTGCAACACCTACCGTCTTACTTGGATTTCTCTTACCTTGGACATGGGGTGACTCTTCACAGTTGTTTCAGCAAAGTGCGGCCTCTGCTCCTTACCTTGGACGAAGGTTAGCTCCTCACTGTCGCCCCTCGTGACCTTGAACATGGAATAGCTCCTCTAGGCCCTCCTGCGCCCATGCAGCCACCATTCCTTGGACCCTCCTTATAGCGTGGGCGGCTGTGACGTCACACAGAATGCAGTGGAGAGGAGCTACCCTATGTCTGATGTCAGGGGCAGAAGCTGGGAGGACCTCATGCTTGAGGGACGGTGGCCAGGAGGAGCTACCCCACATCCAGTACCATTACTTCTTGGCAAATAGATGGGGAAACAATGAAAACAAAGATAGACTTTATTTTCTTGGCCTTCAAAATCACTTCATCTGGTAACTGCAGCCATGAAATTAAAAGACGCTTGCTCCTTGGAAGAAAAGCTATGACATGACAAACATAGATAGTGTATTAAAAAGCAGAAACTTTACTTAGCCAATAGAGGTCCATTTAGTCAAAGCTTTGGTTTTCCCAGTAGTCACAGATGTGAGATGTGACAGCTGGATCATAAAGAAAGCTGAGCTCTGGAGAACTGATACTTTGAACTGTGGTGTTTGAGAAGACTCTCGAGAGTCTTTTGGACTGCAAGAAGAACAAACCAGTCAATCCTAAGGTTAATTCGGGAAATCAACCTGAATACTCATTGGAAGAATGGATTCTGAAGCTCCAATATTTTGGCCACCTGATCTGAAGACTTGACTCATTTGAAAAGTCCCTGATGCTGGGAAAGATTGAAGGCAGNTGAACTGTGGTGTTTGAGAAGACTCTCGAGAGTCTTTTGGACTGCAAGAAGAGCAAACCAGTCAATCCTAAGGTTAATTCGGGAAATCAACCTGAATACTCATTGGAAGAATGGATTCTGAAGCTCCAATATTTTGGCCACCTGATCTGAAGACTTGACTCATTTGAAAAGTCCCTGATGCTGGGAAAGATTGAAGGCAGGAGGAGTGACAGAGGATGGGGTGGTTGGATGGCATCACCAACTTGGTGGACATGAGTTTGAGCAAACTTTGGGAGTTGGTGATGGACAGGGAAGCCTGGCATACTGCAGTCCATGAGGTTGCAAAAAGTTGGACACAATTGAGTGACTGAACAAGAAAAATTGCATGGTTTATACGTGCATATTGCCAACAGCCTAAAGTAAAAATAATAAAATTGAAATATTTCTTTTAGATATATGCTGAAATTTTAATAATTTCCTATTTTGAACAATGGAGCAAACAGTAAGTAGTCATGACACAATTTTGCAAAAAATGTTAATTACTGTATACCAGTTAATTATAATTTATGTTGCTCAGTAAGCAAAAGAAAAATTTTGAAATACAAAATTGTGTAACTTCTATTCATGTGGACTTAGATGAAAAATCTGTGTGGTGTAAGAATCTCGTGTGGCTCTCATAGTTCTGACCTGATGATAACACCTTTGCACCTTCCCTTAAAGTGACAATATTTGATGACTGATTATGTGTACATGATTGAATTACATAAGAGTGTAACTCATCTTGCTAGGAAACTCTTTGTCTTTTGGCTTTGAAGTCATAGTCAGTTGTGAGCTGCCATATGAAGAAGGTCACACAGCAGGAAGTGAGGGTGAGAAGTGACCACCAGGCAGCCCTAAACTGAGACTTTGAATCCAGTACCCTCCTAGGTGTGTGAGTGTGTGCTCAGTCACTTCAGTCATGTCCCATTTTCTGTGACCCCATGGACTGTAGGCCACCAGGCTTCACTGTCTATGGGATTCTCCAGGCAAGAATACTAGAGTGGGTTGCCATTTCCTCCTCCAGGGGATCTTCCTATCCCAGGGATTGAACTTGTGTCTCCTCCATTTCCTGCATTGCAGGCAAATTCTTTACCATTGAGCAACAGAAGATGCCCCCAACTTTCTAGTTACTTATTGAATAATGTCAAGAATCACATGAGTTTGGGCAAGGATAACTCTCCAGCTGAGTCTCAGCTGAGACCACAGTCCTCCACTGCACCTACACCCACACTGCAGCTTTATACAGACCTGAAGCACACAGCTCAACTAAATGAACTAAATCTTGACAAGGCTCCTGACCCACAGAAATGGTAAAATAATAAATCTTCCTGCTGTAAGCGAAAAAGTTTGTGGTGTTGTTATATCAGTAGATAACTATTTATACCTTACCATTGGCTTTCTGAATTATCAAAAATTTATTTAAGAAATAAGTGTCTTGCTACACACATACAAAATAATATACATGTGTGTGCACACATTTACAGAAACATACAACATACACCCATATAAAAATGGTGATGCAGAGAGAAGTGTATATGATAAAGTACAATATTTGTTGTTAAGATATGCATTATTCAATAATGTATGGTTGAACTGATTTTGTCTTTAAGTTTCAGAGCTCAGAAAATGAACTGAAGTTTTGTAAGTAATGAGAAACATGGGGAAAGCTCTCCTTGTAGACTGGTCAAGAAGTTGAGAGCCTGAGGTTTTGCCAATTACTAGCTTCTGGAAAATGCCAGCTTCAGAGGTCAGTGCTGTTACTACAAACGATAGAAATATAAAAATGCTTTAAAATCCTTTCTGATTAATGAAAGGTTAAAAGCTGAAGTATGTGTTGTCATGGCAATAGTGTTTTGTTTACAGAACTTGCCTTTTTTAGAACTTGTCCTTTAAATGGTAGGAAAGATTCACTTTAGTCTTATTTTTCAATAAAAAGCACAAAATATTCCATTGCTCAATTTGTGCATTTATTTAATGGCACGGGTAAGCTTGGTACTAAAATTAAACACTTCTGAAGAAAATGAATATGTACTGATTAATCCGATTGAATCCATGAAAATACACAACTGTAATTCTAAAGGCTGGTAAATATAACAAACTCTCACTAATATATGGGATGGAATGTAAGAGATAAGGTTCTTTTTCACAGTGATTTACTATGATGCAAGGACTATTTCATTTGCCAATTTCTCCTACTTTCTGATAAACCGTATTAATCAGGATGATACAGGCTTTGTAGTTCTCACAATTGACTCTGACAATGCAGTGGCTAAAACATCACACAGTTGTTTCTTGTTTCACAAAATTAAAGGCCATATTCTCCAGGATATCTGACTGCTTTGCAATACTTCATTGATTGAGGTTGCTTCCATTCTATGCTCTACCATTTCAATACAAAGACTCATATGATTGTCTTAGCAGAGGAAGTGAATGTTGGAGGGCTCTGCACATTTGTTTTGCTCAGAGCCTGTTGACTACAACTTATTACATGGTCCTATCTACTGTCTACTACTAGGACAAAGAGGAAAGTACTGATTACATTTGCCAAAACATTAGTAACCCTTCCACATCCATCATTCAGGAAAAACCATTCATTCACTTCCTTGCCTTGCCATGACATCATCACATTCTGCAATGCTCACCTTATCAATCATAGGCTGGTGCTAATATTTTACTACACTAGTCTAACCTCTGCAAATATTACCTGATCCAGTCTTTGGAAATAATAATTTTTAGAATTCATTCATATGAATGAATAATTAAGAGAAGTGTTTCATTGTTATTTGGTTAGTTATTTGCTAGAAGAAACCATACTTTCTGGTCTCCTGATCCTTAATCTATAGCTGTTTCTATTATCATTATCACTACAGATATCATTTCAATTTTTTTTATTATTGAGTGTCTTTTTAATATGATGTGGTAAAAGACTATGCACAATAAAAATTAATTTCTCATTATTTTGAAATATATATATATATATACATACACACGGGGAAGGCAATGGGACCCCACCCCAGTACTCTTGCCTGGAAAATCCAATGGACAGAGTAGCCTGGTGGGCTGCAGTCCATGGGGTCGCTAACAGTTGGACAGACTGAGCGACTTCACTTTCACTTTTCTCTTTCATGCATTGGAGAAGGAAATGGCAACCCACTCCAGTATTCTTGCCTGGAGAGTCCCAGGGACGGGGGAGCCTGGTGGGCTGCCGTCTATGGGGTCACACAGAGTCGGACACGACTGAAGTGACTTAGCAGCAGCAGCAGTAGCAGCAGCATACACACACAAACATATATAATATAGTTGAATGTGTTCAACATTTGTTTACACTCATATTGTTGGTTCCTCAATGAATATCCACACCATGGATATATTTTATAAAAAAATTTTCATGTTATCTTTTTTCCATATTTCTTAATATGGAATATATCATTTTGTTTCATAACTTTCTGAGCTTTTCTGTGCCATTTCCATTCCTCAAGTTAAATTTTCTGTTTGTGACTATTTGGTTTCAATTATTTGTCCAAAAGATCAGAGAAATAGTATGAATAGAAGCATGGAATTAGAACAGAAAATTTTGTTCTGTTAAAAAGTCAAAAACTTTTCAGAAAAGGCTGTGATGTGAAATAATTGCAAATAATAACTTGAAGTAACTAGTAGGTAAATTATTTTGAGTTTTTTTTTAATTGGTAGGTTTTTACCAAGAGCTGCAAGAGCATCAACAAAATATTTCCTCAAAATATAGAGCTTCCAAGTCTTCTGAGCTCCCTGATGTTTGCCGTCTATTCCAGCCTAAATGTTCTCTAATTTTACATCAATCATCTAATGATCTAGATTGCCCATTGCTTCCAGCTCTCTTTTCATGTTTTATTTGGTTAAAGGAAAATCAGCTTTACATTGTGAAAAGGCATACTGTTAGTGAATTGTGAAATTGTGAGGGATTGGGCTGTAATGACTGAATATTGGCTCTCCACGAACATGTTGCTTCAACGTGGATAGAACTGCCAGAGAATTTCACTTTCTCCCCCTCAGTAGTCCATCGTTACAGCAACAATTGTGGAAATCAAGTGAGATGTGAAGCCACTTTTGATTGCCTTAAATGGCACATTTATACACGCCAGCAAGAATCTATGCTTCTATATAAACTGAAAAGAAAATGAAACAGTCTGTGGATATAGTCTCTCGGGTTGAATGGAGGTGGATCAGCTTGTACTTAACATCTGTTCAGGCTGGAAATGCAGGAGAAGCTTAATATGTTTACTCAATCATGCTGATTTCCTGGGTGCCAGGCAGAAAATCTGAAACATATGACCTCTGTTCACACTATGAGGGAGCTATTTAGAACAAAGGTGATGATCCTGGAAGAAAATGTGGAGATGCTCTCTCGGGTGCCAGCACAGTTGGAAGACTTCGCTGCCAGCAATCAACAGCCCTTAAACATCAACATTGCAGGGTTTAGTCAACTAGTGTACAGGGCAACTTCTAAAAACATTTAAGAAGGAATAGGAAACAAAAATTGGCGTATTTCTTAACATATAAAAAAAAATCAACATATGGTCTCCAAACCTTTTCATTTTTCCCCCTGCAAATCAACACAAAATTATAATGCATTTAATGTAGCATTCCAATCCAAATAGTTGTGAAGCTAAATCATGAAGTTCCATCTCAGACTCCTTTTTTGAAAATTTTCCTGCCCTCCTAAAGCCAGATAACATGCAGTCACAGTATCAAAAGGGAAAAGCATAGGAGTGCAGTTTGTATGTAATCCCCTTAACATCAAAATATTGTAAAACAAAAAGATCATAAAATAAGCATTAATATTAGGAGAAAGTCTTATCAAATTTATATAATGGGGTTTTTATTTTTCTGTTGCTACCATTTCTGGTTTGTTTTAGTTGTTGTTATTGTTTGTTTGTTTGTAAGCACACTTTATCTCTCTGACCTTGATTAGGTAAAGGTAACCCCAGAGTTTTTGTCTTGAGGATGTTATTCAATTCAAATTTCATGCTCCCCAAACTATCTTTGTTTTGGTTGGTAGGAATGCAGGACGGTAGCTACAATTCAATGGGATTAAGTGCTTTACTACACAGTAAGTCCCTTACATAGGAACCTTCAAGTTGTGAACTTTGAAATATGTGAGCATCCATCAATGTTAGGCATGAGTGAAATTGCAACTTGTGTTGTCTTCATAGTGCAGATGGTAAAGCATCTGCCTACAATGCTGGAGACCCAGGTTTCATCCCTGGGTATGGCAACCCACTCCATCCTATGGACGGAGGAGCCTCGTAAGCTACAGTCCATGGGGTTTCAAAGAGTCGGACATGACTGAGTGACTTCACTTTCTTTCTTTTCTTTCTTTCTGTCTTCTATTGCTGATGATCCTTCAGCTCTATCACCTCTTACCTCCTCTCTTGTCTGTTCACTTGATGTCATGGCCTGTACTCCAGCTGCTGTACTGTACTACTGTTCTTTTCAAGATACTGTATGGTAAGATTAAAAATGTTCTCTTTATTTTTTTGTGTTTGTTTGTTATGTCTTATTTCTGTGGAAAGGACTGTAAACCTAATGCAGGTACATAGGAGTATGCAGTACATAGCCTATTGTGTTGGCTGGACACCTGGACTAACTTAGTTGGATTTACAAACAAATTGGAATACAAACACACTCTCATAATGGAACCTGTTTGTATGTAGGGGACTTCCTGTATTCCATAAATTATACTGAGAGAGGTCAGAGAGAGGAACAAATAATTATGCTTGGGGTATATAACACATGTCACAGTCAGTCTTTGAATTGAATCTTAAAGAACGAATGAAAGTTCACTGGCTGGAGAGGGAGAGAATATAGCATACTGAGGGGAGGGCCTTTTGGAAATGTCAAGGATGTATTCAAAGTCCTGGAAATTTCAATAATTAAATGTATGTTAGATGCAGAGATAAAGCTGAAAAGATGGGTGGCTGAAAAGTTAGAAGTTATTGCCAAGAGCTATTTTGATGTTAAAACTAAGGAGATTACATTTCATCGAAGAGGTCTGTGGTCCTCAAAGTGGGGTATAAGTAACCTTTCTTCTTCCTCATCCTGCTGCCTCCTGTATCCTCTTCATCTCCATGAAGTTTCACCACCCTTGTCCATCCTTTTCATTTTACATCACATCAACAATATCTTTGGTGTGTTTTCAATGAGCAGCATTAGGTGCAAAAAATTCTAAAATGAATATTCAAAAAAAGATTACTTGTCTTCTATTTTAAGTGGGAAAGCATGAATAAAAACCTTTATAGTAATAAATGAAATATTAATGCATGAGAGTTAGAGTATATTGTAGGTACAAAAATAACAAAATAAGGGATTTTGCTACTTGTAAGCAATAATCAGGCTATTTTTATTTAGTAATTATCTATTAGATCTGGTAGAGTGACTTAACTGGGCAGTGTATTATAGGAACATGGCTTGTAGGATCTTGGTTATGATAGATGTATTATATAAACAAAATATGTGATAAATATGATTCAATATTTCACATTACACAAAGTTCTATATGACAATTATATTTTTATAAAAGTCTAAAATTTTAGGCATTCAATTGATTATTTGATAAATAACAAAGAAGAATGATATATTTAAGAACATGTCTTATATAAGCTTTTGGGCTTTATATTTTCATATTTAAAAACCATATGAATTTGTTTAATAAGCTAATACATATAAATCTGAATTACAAAATATACATGGCATTTATACCTATATATCCCTCTTCAAAGAGAATGCATGTATTTATCTTATAAGAAATATATAGGACTAAAGAAAAAAATCTTTTTAATTAATTACAGAAAACTAAAGGATCTATAATAATATAGAAGCTTCTCTTTCTATATTACTGTGTGTATGACTTATTCTTATATTTACTGAAGATAACCTGTGAATAATTTTTTTTTTAAGTCTGGGAAATATCAACTACAAGGTTTAAGATTAAATTAAGCAAGATTTATCTGAAGTTTCAGTTTGAAATTTGATCTCATTTGAATTTAATCTCAATGTAAAGCCTATAATCACTTATATTAACAAGCAGGAACAATGAAACATCAATTGTATCTTGCTAACCAAATTGAGAGTTAAAAGTTTTTGAGGTAGTTAGGCTTTCAGTTCAGTTCAGTTGCTCAGTTGTGTCCGACTCTTTGTGATCCCATGAATTGCAGCTCTTCAGGTCTCCTGTCCATCAACAACTCCTGGAGTTTACCCAAACTCATGTCCATCAAGTTGGTGATGCCATCAAGCCATCTCATCCTCTGCCATCCCCTTCTCCTACTGCTTACAATCCCTCCCAGCATCAGAGTCTTTTCCAATGAGTCAACTCTTTGCATGAGGTGGCCAAAGTATTGGAGTTTCAGCTTTAGCATCAGTCCTTCCAAAGAACACCCAGGGCTGATCTCCTTAAGAATGGACTAGATGGATCTCCTTGCAGTCCAAGGGACTCTCAAGAGTCTTCTCCAACACCACAGTTCAAAAACATCTGCACTCAGTTTTCTTCACAGTCCAACTCTCACATCCATACATGACCACTGGAAAAACCATAGCCTTGACTAAACGGACCTTTGTTGGCAAAGTAATGTCTCTGCTTTTTAATATAATATCTAGGTTGGTCATAACTTTACTTCCAAGGAGTAAGCATTTTTTCATTTCACGACTGCAATCACCACCTGCAGTGATTTTGGAGACCAGTAAAATAAAGTCATCCACTGTTTCCATTGTTTCCCCATCTATTTCCTATGAAGTGATGTGACCAGATGCCATGATCTTAGTTTTCTGAATGTTGAGCTTTAAGCCAACTTTTTTACTCTCCTCTTTTACTTTCATCAAGAGGCTTTTTAGCTCCTATTCACTTTCTGCCATAAGGGTGGTGTCATCTGCATATCTGAGGTTATTGATATTTTTCTTGGCAATCTTGATTCCAGCTTGTGCTTCTTCCAGTAGCTTAATACTGGAGAAGGCAATGGCAACCCTCTCCAGTACTCTTGCCTGGAAAATCCCATGGGCGGAGGAGCCTGGTGGGCTGCAGTCCATGGAGTCGCTAAGAGTCAGACCTGACTGAGAGACTTCCCTTTCACTTTTCACTTTCATGCATTGGAGAAGTAAATAGCAACCCACTCCAGTGTTCTTGCCTGGAAAATTCCAAGGACAGGGGGAGCCTGGTGGGCTGCCTTCTATGGGGTCGCACAGAGTCGGACATGACTGAAGTGACTTAGCAGCAGCAGCAGCAGCTTAATACTAATTCTTTCCCACAAACTACATGTAAAATCAAGGCAAATTATCATGACTAGGCATAGATGTTTGCTAGTTTCAGTATATTTACAAATTTTAAGCAATTGTTTTATTTTGTACAAATTTTAAACACTAACAAAAAAAAAGAGCCTTTGAACAATGTTATCAACTGTTGAAAATGCAGTCTAAAAATTTGAACATACATAGGATGCATATCTTAATAGTTACTCAAAACATTTCCCAATAAACAATAATCATGTTCAAAATATGGAGGTACTGAGTGGCTAACATTGGAACCTGATGATTAACATTAACACCATCAGAATCTCAATACTAAATTCAGTGCTTGTAAGACATAAATTTCCTGCAACATATTCCTGAAAGTATTTTATAGCAACAAAAACAGGATGTGCTGTGCCTTCCACCCACAAACAAGAAAAGGTACAGAGAGCAATTCAAACTTAAATTCATTGTTTTAAAATGTTCATATCTCCATCAAACTTACATGTTTTCACTTCTCATTATGAGGGCAGTTAGATCGTTAGGCTAAAAATACATTATATTTCAACAGACAAACTCATAGCAAAAGTATTAAAGTAAAAAAAAAAAAAAAGAATTTTGCTTTAAATGGATGAGAGCTGTTTCTTTGAATTTGCAAAATCCAAATGTTTGAAGTCTAATTTTGAAAATGGCTCCAATCTTAAATTGCTTTATATAATTAGTCAAAAATTGGGTATTACAACAGTAGTATGTAGCTCTCTGAAAATGCATGTTCATACAACAAATAAGTTATATTTATACATATGCTCTTAGAAGGAATATTTCTCTATAGGTGTGTGTGCTTATTCATGCAGTTATGTCTGACTCTCTGAGACATCATGGACTGCAGCCTGCCAGGCTCCTCTGGCCTTGAGGATTCTCTAGGCAAGAACACTGGAGTAGGTTATCATGCCCTCTTCCAGGGGATCTTCCCAACCCAGGGATCTAAGCCAGGTCTCCCACATTGCAGGTGAATTCTTTACCAACTGAGGCACCAGGGAAGTCTAAGAATGCTAGGGTGGGTAGCCTATCTCTTCTCCAAGGGATCTTCCCAATCCAGGAATCTAATCAGGGTCTCTTGCATTGCAGGTGACTTCTTTGTCAGCTGAGCTACCAGGGAAGCCCATTTCTCTATTGGTCAGTCAGTCAGTTCAGTTGCTCAGTCGTGTCTGACTCTTTGCGACCCCATGAATTGCAGCACACCAGACGTCTCTGTCCATCATCAACTCCCGGAGTATACTCAAACTCACGTCCATTGAGTCAGTGATGCCATCCAGCCATCTCAGCCGCTGCCGTCCCCTTCTCATCCTGCCCCCAATCCCTCCCAGCATCAGGGTCTTTTCCAATGAATCAACACTTTGCATGAGGTGGCCGAAGTATTGGAGTTTCAGCTTTAGCATCAGTCCTTCCAATGAACACCCAGGACTGATCCCTTTAGGATGGACTGGTTGGATCTCTTTGCAGTCTAAGGGACTCTCAAGAATCTTCTCCAACACCACAGTTCAAAAGCATCAATTCTTCGGCACTCAGCTTTCTTCACAGTCCAACTCTCATCCATACATGACCACTGGAAAAACCATAGCCTTGACTAGATGCAATTGGTACCTCAGTATTAAGAGGGATACTGAATTTGAGAAAGAAACACAAGGAAAAAAGAGACAGGGAGGAGCCAAGGAGAGACAGTAACAGAGAGAAAGAGAGATTACCACAGTAACAATCTTTAGAAAGAAAACAGAATTTTGTATCTTCCTTAACAAGATAAACTGTTGCCTCTGCTGCTTCTCTTTTTAGCTGTCAAGTCATGTCAAACTCTTTTGCGACCTCATGGACCATGGCCCACTAAGCTCCATGGTCCATGGGGTTTTCCAGGCAAGAATACTGGAGCAGTTTGCCCTTCTCTACTCCAGGGGATATTCCAGACCCGGGAATCAAACCCAAATCTCCTTGGTCTCCTGCACTGGCAGGCAGATTCTTTACCACTGAGCCACCTGGGAAGCCCTGTTGCTTCTATACTGCCTTATAATTGCAATGAAGAACCACAGGAAGCCATCTCTTAATTCTTATAAAGTCCAGTGATTGAAAGCTAAATTTTAAAACACTAAGACTGAAATTTCACCACATGATATTTATAATAAATTTTGGTGTGAAAATAACACATTGAACAAGATTTAGCCTGGTATTACTATTTACTCATTGAAATTTAAATGTTAAATTGATCTCTTTATTCACATTAGAACAAAAGATACACTCAACACTTCCTTTCTTCTTAAAAAGGAAGTTGAAAACATGGGACTTTTCTTAACTAACTTTCCTCAAATCATCAGTATTTCTAAAGGATATTTCTTTTCAGCTTTTATACCGCAGAGATTTGCACTGTTTTGTCAAAAATCCTGGCTAATTTAAGCCCATGGCAGGAAGCAAGTTGAGGTCAGTAAAACAGCATTATCATATATCGTCTTGTTCAGTGAAGTAACACTTGAAAAAAGTCTGCTGAAAGCCAACCTAATCACTGTCAACTCCAGAATTGTCAGGCAATTCCCAGTCTTCCAGGCTGTTATTCAACTTCCCTTTTGTATTCAGGGATTTGCAGGCTAAGTAAACGCCTTTCAGAATAAGTCAAATTTAAGAGCATTGTCCAGCTCAATGTTTCCATTGCATGGGATAATCATGGTTCAGTGGATAAGAGCAAAATTGGAAGTGAAGAAATGCTCTAAATTGTTAGGCCTGTCCAAATTTCAGCCTCTGACACTGTCAAGAACCTTTTCCAAGAAGCTTTAATTACCTCACCTACAAACCAGGAGCAGTAAGATTTACTCTTCCTTTCCAGCCAGGCTGTTTTAGGAATTAAATTAAATACATTTTTGAAAACACATTTGAAATAATAATTTATGATGGCATTATTTTAATTCTCACAGTATTCTGAGACTATCAAGTTAAAAGTCTCATTAGTTATAATCTTCAAACTTGATCACCAAAATTCATCAGAAAATCATGTGCTCATCACTTCATTCAGTCACTCTTTGTGTCAGTCAAACATTTATTAAGCAACTATGGTGTGCAAATGATATTCTTATAATTAATATATAGTATTATGAATCTAAAACAAGAATAAGAATTATATGAAACCATGCTGGAAGACAGTTAAATGTTTTAAAGGAAATACATAATAAGTTTTACTTGATTTAGAAGACAATATCCTTTTGTTAAACCTCAGTTTTTAGCAAAAAGAGTAAATTTGAAATGCAAATAATTTTATTTCTAAATCACTTTAGAAATCCAAAATTGTTTTACAATTACCTTTAGAATAACACCCCAAATACTTAGTTCTTTAAGGCTTTGTATGAGCTGGTCCCAGTCTGATTCATCAAACTTACATAATGTTGTTCTTCCTCCATCAAATATCCCTCAGAATTTTGTCATTATACTTAGAAATAGTACTCTACTTTTGCTGCTGCTGCTGCTGCTAAGTCATTTCAGTCGTGTCCGACTCTGTGTGACCCCATAGACGGCAGCCCAGCAGGCTCCCCCGTCCCTGGGATTCTCCAGGCAAGAATACTGGAGTGGGTTGCCATTTCCTTCTCCAATGCATGAAAGAGAAAAGTGAAAGTGAAGTCGCTCAGTCTGTCCGACTGTTAGCGACCCCATGGACTGCAGCCCACCAGGCTACTCTGTCCATTGGATTTTCCAGGCAAGAGTACTGGGGTGGGGTGCCATTGCCTTTCCCGCTACTTTTGCTAGGGAAGATATAACATGCTATAACCTCTGATAAAGGCTTCTGCCAATGCAGGAGATGAGGGCTTGATCCCTGGGTCAGGAAGATCCACTAGAGAAGGAAATGGCAGCTCACTCCAGTATTCTTGCTTGGGAATTCCCATGGGCAGAGAAGCCTGGTGTGCCACAGTCTATGAGGTTGCAAGAGTCAGATATGGCTTAGAGACTAAATAAAAACAATAAGACTCTTTTGGATATAAATTGCTCACTCAGGAATCAGATAAAAATTTGGTGAGGTTAACTCTCCTTTTTGATAGTGGAGGATCTTAACTGCTGTTCTTATATAAATGGACAACTAACTAACCAAACTTCACAAGAAAGCTGAAAATCTTGGATATATTTTTTAGAAGTTAAAATTGGAAGTGGTACAGCAACAAACTTATGAAGCCATATAGACTGTTATAAATTCCTCTAAGCTATTTAACACAGTCAGTCAGATATCAAATAGGTCTATTTTGTTACTTTGCCTATCAGGTCTTTAGGAACTGGCTACTGGATTTGAACACCAGGTTCCTGCAGGGCTACCATGTGAGGATCTGCCTTTATAACCAATCAAAACTATCCAAAAATCACACTCACTTCCAGAAATACAACCTTGATCACATCTCTCACTTTAAATTTTTTTTGGTTTATGACCTCTGCTTATGGTTCAAGGCTCAGTTTAGACATTGACAGTTCTCTGAAGTCTAGCCTGAATGATCATTTCTATTCTTATTTTTCATATGTCCTAGGATGTATCAGACTCTTGTCAAAATGTATTGCTTATTTTTTCCCAGGAATATTACCACATTTCTAATTCTACTTACCTGTTTATGTTTTCTCTGGCATTCATTTTTCACTTCCTTCTAAAAAGAACTTTTACTACTTTTTCAAGCATCATTTAATATCAGTTTTTCAATGAGAAGTTCTGTTTAATCACTCCATGGAGTGCTCAGTCAAGGGAAAGAGGAAGTTTTAAAAGCAATCAATAAGGTTACAGTTAAATAAATGCTGTGCTTGGAGATTTGGTTAAAAGAAACTTGAACACCACACACTGCATTATCCTTACTCTTTTGGACTTCTTCACCTAGATTATAGTTTCCTTACAGTCACAAGTCATATAATGGTCTTTATTGTCTCCTAAGAATCTTCCAAATAAAATATATTCAATATTGATTAATTGATTCCTTAAGTCAGAAGGTATGTTCTATAAAGGCAAGGCTCTGAGTAGAATTTTTTAGTCTGATTTAAAGCTCACAAAACATCATTAAAAAACTCACATTTTATGCACTTAGGCCGTCAGACACTTACTCCTTGGAAGAAAAGTTATGACCAACCTAGATAGTATATTCAAAGCAGAGACATTACTTTGCCGACTAAGGTCCATCTTGTCAAGGCTATGGTTTTTCCTGTGGTCATGTATGGATGTGAAAGTTGGACTGTGAAGAAGGCTGAGCGCTGAAGAATTGATGCTTTTGAACTGTGGTGCTGGAGAAGAGTCTTGAGAGTCCCTTGGACTGCAAGGAGATCCAACCAGTCCATTCTGAAGGAGGTCAACCCTGGGATTTCTTTGGAAGGACTGATGCTAAAGCTGAAACTCCAGTACTTTGGCCACCTCATGCGAAGAGTTGACTCATTGGAAAAGACTCTGATGCTGGGAGGGATTGTGGGCAGGAGGAGAAGGGGACGACCAAGGATGAAATGGCTGGATGGCATCACTGACTCGATGGACGTGAGTCTGAGTGAACTCTGGGAGTTGGTGATTGACAAGGAGGCCTGGCATGCTGCGGTTCATGGGGTTGCAAAGAGTCAGACACGACTGAGCGACTGAACTGAACGTTAGATACATGCCAAATATCTTCAAAGCCAGGAGACTGTCATACTTTCAAAGAATAGTTTTCAACTGGGTTGGACTCAAAGTGAGGGCAANCAAGGAGGCCTGGCGTGCTGTGATTCTTGGGGTCGCAAAGAGTCGGACACAGCTGAGCGACTGAACTGAACTGAACTGAACTGAACACATCTTTCCCCCAGAAAGTCACACTGTTGACTCCTTCACTTTCTTCTGTCTATACTTAGATGCCATTAAGTATAGCCCTTCTGGACCCAAGTTATATAAAATATCATTCTTTCTCCACTGTTTATGATATTTTTTGTATTTGTTTGCCATTATTCATGCACCACTTACATTATCACATTTTCTCATTTATATGCTATGTGCTATGCTAAGTCACTTCACTCGTGTCTGACACTTTGTGACACTGGACTGTAGCCTGCCAGGCTCCTCCATCCATGGGGATTCTCTTGGCAAGAATACTAGAGTGGATTGCCATGCCTTCCTTCAGGGTATCTTCCCAACCCAGGAATCGAAATTGTGTCTCTTATATCTCCTTCATTGCCACCTGGGAAGCCCTTCTCTTATATATATATATTTGTGTATATATATATATACTAATTAAAATATATATGTAAATGAAACATTAAAAATAATGTTTTACTTGATATTTGGTAGAACCTCTGTCAGGCAAGGAATGCTGTTTTCTTCACTTCTGTGTTGAAGAAGTCGGAAAGAGTGACTTGTAAAATGTAGGTGATTAATGAATATTTCTTGAATGTTTGAGAATCTGTGTTATTGAAACTTGTGGGATCTTTACTTTTTATTTAAATGATTCTAATTTGAACATTTTCTATTTAATTTCAAGTAAGAATAGTATGTTTATATGAAGCCATTTAGACAAAATAGACATTTTTATATTCCATGTTTCATTCACTGGGAAAAAACATACTTCTGTGCTGATATGAATGAACTACAATGGAATAGGCACCACTGAAACCTACCTGGTGTTCAATGGAATAAATAGTTCTCTAGATTTCTTGAATTAAGTGGTGAAATAGGAGACACAATTGTCTCAGGAGCATTCCAGAACATAAAAGGAAGATGACTTGCGTTCAAGCATAGGTGTCTCCCATAGTTATAAAAGCAATAGTAACTTACTGAAATTGTTTCTCTACTTTTGTATCCTTTTCTTAAGTCCTATAGCTTGTGCATTTGAATATGTACAGCTTTATGAAGTCATGTAGCATGAAATGCTTTGGGATGTTTGTTTGTAATCACCTACAGTTAAGGGCAGCAAAGTTGTCTAGTATTCTCATTGTTGTCTTCTCTGTCTAAAGAAGGAGTATTATATTTAAAAAAATTAGTTGACAAAATATGACAAGAAAACAGATAAAATATATGCCTATTCTGCAAAAATGTATGTATATGTGAGTGTGTGTGGAAAGAGAAAGGAAAAGAGAGAGCTGTTTTACTATTCACACAAAAATAAAAGTTACAATATACATAGTGTCTTAAGGAGAGCTTTATTGTTATCTTATTATAACCCAGTCAAGCTCTATAAAAACTCTCAGAATGTATAATATAAAAACCAGTATTAGTTACCATCTCTACTGCTTCATCATTTACTGTCTAAATCTTTATGACAAAAAATATATTTTGTATATTTAACTGTTTATCTTTCCTTTTAAAATTTTATATTCTTTTCTAAGGATGAATTTACTATTTTACTGTGTGAAGTGTCAAGTCTTGCTAGAAATTCAAGTACATTTCACTAGGAATAGATAGATGAAACTTCATGTTTCCTAGCTGTGCATATATACACACACCTATTAAAGAGAAATATTATGATGTCTTTCTTTGATATAAAATATTGAAAAGATTTTCTGTTTCAATNGTGAGTGTATGTGGAAAGAGAAAGGAAAAGAGAGAGCTGTTTTACTATTCACACAAAAATAAAAGTTACAATATACATAGTGTCTTAAGGAGAGCTTTATTGTTATCTTATTATAACCCAGTCAAGCTCTATAAAAACTCTCAGAATGTATAATATAAAAACCAGTATTAGTTACCATCTCTACTGCTTCATCATTTACTGTCTAAATCTTTATGACAAAAAATATATTTTGTATATTTAACTGTTTATCTTTCCTTTTAAAATTTTATATTCTTTTCTAAGGATGAATTTACTATTTTACTGTGTGAAGTGTCAAGTCTTGCTAGAAATTCAAGTACATTTCACTAGGAATAGATAGATGAAACTTCATGTTTCCTAGCTGTGCATATATACACACACCTATTAAAGAGAAATATTATGATGTCTTTCTTTGATATAAAATATTGAAAAGATTTTCTGTTTCAATTCCAACTTTAAATAGAACAGTGAATTAAATATAGGATATATAAAAGTAAATCTGTCACATGAAAGAATGTAGATCATATTATTTCTAGTGTTATTTCAACCTCTCCAGTTCTACAAATGGTTAACTACATACTAGATTAATATTGAATTGTGGAAGAAAAATGACTGCATCTTCATTATCTCTAATATGAGTAATTATATTATTAGAGATGTACTTGTCAGTGACATTGCTTCTCCAAGAATTTCACCAGAGTTTACACTTTATGAATAAAGTAAAATAGTTAATGTTTTCTGAATTGCTAAACATAATGGGAAAACTAATTTACTAATCTAAAAGTAATATTTTAAAGTATTTTTGATATATGAAGACTGAAACAATTGCTACAGTCATACAATTACCTTCATAATTGTGTCCATTCACCATTTAAGAGTAACTCAACATTCATTTTATAATTTTCTGTTCAATAATTGTTAAAGGCATTGTTTGTAAAAAAAAAAAAAGTTATCAAGAAATAAATACATCAAGAAATAAAAACATCATTCAATTATTTTAATCTTATGTGTTCCCAATATAGATCATATTCTGTATCAGAACACCAGCCCAAATGATACAGCATATATGTTCTCTACTGAAAAAATACCTATCTCTGTTTTTTTCTTGGTATAGCTATTTAGAGCAATCATTTGTCTGGATTATTAAGATGAATGAGGACTGCTGAAACAAAAAGGCCAATAAAAGAATAAGAAGGAAATGTAGCATAAGAAATATCAGAAAGAAAAATAAACAGGAATTTTGTTATATATTATCCAATTTAGTATATAGACATGGGCTTTCCTGGTGGCTCAGATGGCACAGAATCTGCTGCAATGCCGGAGACCTGGGTTCAATCTCTGGGTTAGGAAGATCACATAGAGGAGGGCATGACAACCCACTCCAGTAGTCTTGCCTTGAGAATCCTCAAGGACAGAGGAGCCTGGAGGGCTACAGTCTATGAGGTCACAAAGAGTTGGACATGGCTGAGCAGCTAAGCACAGCACAGCACAGTATATAGACATACAGATACACAATGCCATTGTTAATGTATATGACAGTGAAAATAATTAGTAAGTGGAGTCATGCTTCACTAATTGAGAACATCTCTCCTAACTCATTGACAACTGGTTTATTTCATTATGATTAATACTTTTGAAAGCCATTTCTGAGTAGCTGTCTTTTAGGTGAAAGACATAGAATGTGAAATCACATGTGAAAAGTCTAGTTTTTCCGTGTAAAAAACATTCTAAGATGCACTTATTACCTTAATTAATAAATTTAAATTTTTCATTGAGTGAGCCCTTTCTATCAAATTAAATACTTAAAATATATATCATTCCTTTAGACAACTAAAGGTACCTTTTCTTAAAAAGAGAACTGGCAAAAGAACTAACGGGCTTGACACACCATATCGGTCATGGCCAACAAAGTTATGACTGACAGCCTGCCCAGGGCCTCAGGGACATATCTTTAGAAGAAGGTTAGTGTCCAAAGCCAGAGTTCAAGGAAAAGGTCTGGAATAGAGCAAGACTAATACCTCAGAGGGTAGCAAAAGCTGCCAAGATCAAATTAAAATCAATTCATCAGTTTATGGGCAACTCATGTGGCAAAGACAAGGCCAGAGCTCTATGATTCTGCATCACACAACCAATGAAAAATCATTTTTATAAAGTCTTCAGAGAGAATAGTGGTATCTTGTGATAGTAACCAACAAGCTGTCAGTTTATTGCAGGTGTCTGAGACGGTCTCTCTCTCTCTCTCCTTATTCAAGAAAGACATTAATTTTGCAGAATTGTATTTTGTGTAACATTTTGTGTTCCTTGGAGAATTTTTCACAGTCATTGTTAAAAATGGTAAACCCATATTTTGCTATCTATATTGTGGCATAATGTTAAAACTGTGTGAAAGATATCACTGATGCTAAAAAGACTGATTTGAATCACATTTCTGCCACTTAATAACTGAACAAACTTGAGATGTTATTTTATATCTCTAAGCTTTGGTTTCACCACTTCTAAAATGTTGCTGATAATAAATAGCCTGCAATGTTGCTATGAAGATGAATTGATAAAATGAAAGTACAATATTTAAAGAGAGGTTGAAAAAGAGCTATAGTAGCTATAATTTTATTGTGCTTTTCTCTGACAGCTAAGTTCAGAGACTAACATACAGCCACCACAGTTCATTCTGCTGCAGAAGATGAAAATTATAGAACTAGGATGGCATAAATCTTTCATCTCAGGTGTTAATGCCAACATATTCCTAATGGTTACATGGTGAAATATATCAAGGAAAGTTTTGGAGTTCATTCAAGTCCACCATGAAGCACTATCTATAGTTGATAGAAAAGAACGACAGCATAATTATAGATGTTAACCCCTATGTACAATGCTTAATTAAAATAATCTAACTGACATTTTTCTTTCAATGTAAATTACCTTAATTTGGAGTGTTTGTAAAAATTACTTAAGTGCTATGTAAGTGGAAAATTAGCTATGCTGTTAGGTTCATAGAAACACACAAAAACAAAATAATTCAAATATTTTGATCAACACTGTTAATACCATCAATAACATAGCAATCACTCAGATATGATGACTATATATTTTTTTAAAATATGTATGTGAGGTGAAAGTTGATCAGTTGTTCCTGACTCTTTGCGACCCCATGGACTATACAGTCCATGATATTCTCCAGATCAGAATACTGGAGTGGGTAATCTTTCCCTTCTTCAGGAGTTCTTCCCAATCCAGGGATCAAACCCAGCTTTCCTGCATTGCAAGCAGATTCTTTACCAGCTGAGCCACAGGGGAAGCCCTGTTTAAAAAAAAAAAAAAAAGAGTACCTATATATAAACCATAATCAAGTTAAGGAAAATATTAATAGCTACCATTCATTTTGTCATATTTCCCTTTTCTCTCCTAGATGTACTTTAGAACTTGTATAAGTAGATTAATATACCAGGAAACTTTCTTTCATTTGTTCTTGGAGAACAATCTTTCTGAAGCATCATATAGATGTAGAGCCACAACAGGAAGACACAATAAAAATACATGGTAGTAAGAAACTCACATGTCACATATTTGAATTTTTATTGAAGATTTGACATTCATTAATCCTTCAAGACATATAATATTAAACTTTAAATATAAAACTGTTAAGGAGATTTACCCATGTTCAAGTGGGAGGGAACATGGGCAAATCTATGGCTGATTCATGTTAATATATTATAGAAATCAACACAATACTGTAAAGCAATTATCTTTCAATTAAAAATAAATAAACTAAGCAAAAACATAAAACTGTCTTGGAGATAATTTGTAGTATCCAGAATCTGTCTAATGCTAATACAAAAATTTTAATATGTTGACAGATAAGGGAATAAAATGAAATAGGTCTAATACCTAATTTCTAAACCTTTGAAATAATTAGGTGCCCTTAAATAACAATTCATCTAAAATGCCTCAGATGGCCCTTAATGCTTAACAAGGCATTTTGTTGTTTGCGGTGGTATTGGAAGGTATTCACAGGTGAATTATGTTTCTTGCCAGAGTTAATTGGATTATATTTTTCTTCAGTTCAGTTCAGTTTCTCAGTCATTTCCAACTCTTTGAGACCACATGGACAGGAGCACACCAGGCCTCTCTGTCCATCACCAACTCCTGGAGTTTACCCAAACCCATGTCTATTAAGTTGGTGATTCCATTCAACCATCTCATCCTCTGTCGTCCCCTTCTCATTCTGCCTTCAATCTTTTGTAGCATCAGGGTCTTTTCAAATGAGTCAGCTCTTCACATAAGGAGGCCAAAGTATTGGAGTTTCAGCTTCAACATCACTCCTTCCAGGGAAAATCAGGACTGAGCTTTAGGATAGACTGGTTGGATCTCCTTGTAGTACAAGGGACTGTCAAGAGTCTTCTCCAACACCACAGTTCAAAAGCATCAATTCTTCAGTGCTCAGGTCTCTTTACAGTCCAACTCTCACATCTGTACATGACTATTGGAAAAAACATAGCCTTGACTAGACGGGACCTTTGTTGACAAAGTAATGTCTCTGTTTTTTAATATGCTGTCAGTTGGTCATAACTTTCCTTCCAAGGAGTAAGCGTCTTTTAATTTCATGTCTGCAGTCACCATCTGCAGTGATTTTGTAGACCAAAATAATAAACTCTGCCACTATTTCCATTGTTTCCCATCTATTTGCCATGAAGTGATGGGACCAGATGCCATGATCTTTGTTTTCTGAATGTTGAGCTTTAAGCCAACTTTTTCACTCTCCTCTTTTCTTTTTAGAGGCTCTTTAGTTCTTCTCTGCTTTCTGGATAAGAGTGGTTTTATCTGCATATCTAAGGTTATTGATATTATTCCTGGCAATCTTGATTACATCTTGTGCTTCCTCCAGCCCAGCATTTCTCATGATGTACTTTGCATATAAGTTAAATAAGTAGGCTGACAATATACTGCCTTGACATACTCCTTTTCCTATTTGGAGCCATTCTGTTGTTCTATGTCCAGTTCTAGCTATTGCTTCCTGAGCGGCATAAAGATTCCTCAAGAGGCAGGTCAGGTGGTCTGGTATTCCCATCCCTTTCAGAATTTTCCACAGTTTATTGTAATCAACACAGTCAAAGGCTTTGCCATAGTCAATATATTAGAAATAGATGTTTTTCTGGACTCTCTTGCTTTTTTGATGATCAAGCTGATGTTGGCAATTTGATCTCTGGTTCTTCTGCCTTTTCTAAATCCTGCTTGAACATCTGGAAGTTCACGGTTCATGTATTGCTGAAGCCTGGCTTGGAGAATTTTGAGCATTACTTTGTAGTGTGTGAGGTGATTGCAATTATGCAGTAGTTTGAAAATTCTTTGGCATTGCCTTTCTTTGGGATTGGAATGAAACCTGACCTTTTCCATTCCTGTGGCCACTGCTGAGTTTTCCAAATTTGTTGGCATATTGAGTGCAGTACATTCACAGCAGCATCTTTTAAGATTTGAAATAGCCCACCTGGAATTGAATCACCATCACTAGCTTCATTCTTAGTGATGCTTCCTAAGGCCCATTTGACTTCACATTCCTGGATGTCTGGCTCTAGGTGAGTGGGAGTGATCACATCATCATGATTATCTGGATCGTGGAGATCTTTTTCGTATGGTTCTTCTGTGTATTCAAATGAGTCAGCTCTTCACATAAGGTGGCCAAAGTATTGGAATTTCTTGGGCCTCCCTGGTGGCTCAGAGGTTAAAGCATCTGCCTCTAATGTGGGAGACCCGGGTTCGATCCCTGAGTTGGGAAGATCTCCTGGAGAAGGAAATGGTAAACTACTCCAGTATTCTTGCCTGGAGAATCCCATGGACAGAGGAGCCTGGTAGGCTACAGTCCACGGGGTTGCAGAGAGTCGGACACAACTGGATAACTTCACCTTCACCTTCTGTGTATTCTTGCCTCCTCTTCTTAATATCTTCTGCTTTTGTTTGGTCCCTACCATCTGTCCTTTATTGTGCTCATCTTTGCATGAAATGTTCCCTTGGTATCTCTCAATTTCTTGAAGAGATTTCTAGTCTTTCAGATTCTATTGTTTTCCTTTATATCTTTCCACTGATCACTGAGGAAGGCTTTCTTATCTCTCCTTGCTATTCTTTGGAACTCTGCATTCAAATGGGTATATCTTTCCTTTTCTCCTTTGCTTTTTGCTTCTCTTCTTTTCACATCTATTTGTAAGGCCTCTTCAAACAGCTATTTTGGTTTTTTGCATTTCTTTTTCTTGGAGATGATCTTGATCCCTGTCTCCTGTACCGTGTCATGAACCTCCACCCATAGTTCATCAGGCACTCTATCAGATCTAGTCCCTTAAATCTGTCACTTCCACTGTATAATCATAAGGGATCTGATTTAGGTCATACCTGAATGGTCTAGCGGTTTTCTCTACTTTCTTCAATTTGAGTCTGAATTTGGTAATAAGGAGTTCATGATCTGAGCCACAGTCAGCTCCTGGTTTTGTTTTTGCTGACTGTATAGAGCTTCTCCAACTTTGGCTGCAAAGAATATAATCAATCTGATTTCAGTGTTGGCCATCTGGTGATGTCCATGTGTATAGTCTTCTCTCATGTTGTTGGAAGAGGGTGTTTGCTACGACCAATGCGTTCTCTTGGCAAAACTCTGTTAGCCTTTGCCCTGCTTCATTCTGTACTCCATGGTCAAATTTTTCTGTTACTGCTTCTGCATTCCAGTCCCCTATAATGAAAAGGATATCTTTTGGGGTGTTAATTCTAAAAACTCTTATAAGTCTTCATAGAACCTTTCAACGTCAGCTTCTTCAGCATTACTGGCCAAGGCATAGACTTGGATTACCGTGAAATTGAATGGTTCACCTTGGAAATGAACAGATATCATTTTGTCCTTTTTGAGATTGCATCTAAGTACTGCATTTCAGACTCTTTTGTTGACTATGATGGCTAATCCATTTCTTTTAAGGGATTCTTGCACAGAGTAGTAAATATAATGGTCATCTGAGTTAACTTCATCCATTCCAGTACATTATAGTACGCTGATCCCTAAAATGTCGACATTCACTCTTGCCATCTCTTGTTTGACCACTTCCAATCTGCCTTGATTTATGGACCTAAAATTCAAGGTTCCTATGCAATGTTGATCTTACAGCATTGGACCTTGCCACTATCTCCGGTCACATCCACAACTGGGTGTTGTTTTTGCTTTGGCCTCTTCTCTTCATTTTTTCTGGAGTTATTTCTCCATTGATCTCCAGGGAAATAATGGGCAGCTACTGACCTGAGCAATTCATCTTTCAGTGTCTTATCCTTTTGCCTTTTCATACTGTTCATAGGGTTCTCAAAGCAAGAATACTGAAGTGGTTTGCTATTCCCTTCTCCAGTGGACCACATTTTGTCACTATTACTTTTCTTCAAATAATAGTAAATTGTTATTTTTCAAAATTATCCATGATTTTCACAGAGAATCCAGTTAACCTACAAATGAATGATTTAAACCTGAATGTAATTCTTTTTTTTTTTAATTTAGAACAAGGAATATATAATTTTTTGCAGTTTACTTTTTATCTTTTTCTTCCTATACAGTTTTTTTTTAATTCTGTAAGTTTGCTTTATTTCACAAAAACACGGAATATTCCAAAATACAGAATGTTAAAAATTTAATCTTACCCCTATAATGCTTTGCAATACCAATCCATTGAGCAATTATCCAGAATAGTCTTATAGAACAAGGAATGTGCATTTTTAATTTAATTTTTTAGTGAGACACTTTTCTATAAAATCTTTAGCATTAGTAATTACCTAATATGTTTTTGAGCATCCAAGGAAATTATTTTAAACATTAGGCCTACTATAGATTTTTTTAGACCTAAGACCTGTGCTGAATTTGGTCAGTGCATATACTTTGGTCAGAGAGCTAGGGGAAATTGTTGACAAAATAACCAAAGTGCAAAATCTAGCTTAACTATTCTAAAGGTAAGCCATTATTGTAGTAAGATATAAACAGGTCAGTCCCCAGACTTTCGAGCAGTTTTCTCAGCAAAATTCTATATCACATCTCAGCATTTAGTGCTGACAAAGACTCTACAGAAATGCAGTGTTATCTGAGAAAGGAGGAAAGAAACAAAATATTCATAATTTATTTCTTACTGAGAAACCATGGAGCTTGGGTGTGTTATCCAGAATTCAGGACCACTGAACTTTGATTCAAATAGCAGAAAGCCCTCAGGAAGAACATGATTTGTCATGATGCAATATCAGAGCTAGAAGGGGGATATCATCTCTTCCTATTCTTTCCTCTCAGACAGGAGCTTTTGTGGCACTTTTGCTAGATCAGAGACTTAAAATTGGGGATTGGTCTTAGCCTTGGGCATCAGATGATATTTAAATCCCTACTATTCCTTTTTGGGGGATTTCTGTGGTGGCTCAGCAATAAATAATCTTCCTGCAATTCAGGAGACACGGGTTCAATCCCTGGGTCAGGAAGATCCCCTGGAGAAGGAAGTACATAACCACTCCAGTATTCTTGCCTGAAAAAGCCATGGACAGAGGAGCCTGGTGAGTTACAGTCCATGATTTCATGAAGAGTTGGATAAGACTGAGAAACTAAACAACAACATTCATTCCTGGATGTTCAAAATCTACGAACAACTCTTTCTGCTTTGCAATGCCAATCTATGTTTGCTACCAGAACTCTGGAGCCTAGAACATCACTTCAGTAGTGCGTGTAGAATTCAGTTGCATATACCCAATTCAAGGTTAAGCTTGAAACTCAACATTCAAAAGACACCCTGAAACTTCCTTGGAGTTTGTGCTTAACCCATGTGTTGCCCATGGCACCCATCTGTGCTGTGCTGTGCTCCTGCTTCAATTGTGTCCAACTCTTTGCGACCATATGGGCTGTAGCTCACCTGGTTCCTCTGTCCATGAGATTCTCCAGGCAAGAATATTGGAATTAGTTGCCATTTCCTTCTCCAGGGGATCTTCCCAACTCAGGAATCAAATCCACATCTCCTGTGGCTCCCTTATTGTAGGCGGATTCTTTACCGCTGAGCCACCAGGAAAGCCCATGGTGTCTTCTACCGTTACCTAAAGTCAAGAAGCTACACAATTTATTTGTAAAGCACAAAATGCAAAAAACAAAAATTTTAGCAAGTTAAAGATATCCAGGCAAGAATATTGGAATTGGTTGCCATTTCCTTCTCCAGGGGATCTTCCCAACTCAGGAATCAAATCCACATCTCCTGTGGCTCCCTTATTGTAGGCGGATTCTTTACCGCTGAGCCACCAGGAAAGCCCATGGTGTCTTCTACCGTTACCTAAAGTCAAGAAGCTACACAATTTATTTGTAAAGCACAAAATGCAAAAAACAAAAATTTTAGCAAGTTAAAGATTTATATTTTGCAGCATCCTGTAAGTGCATTCCAAATGTAAATCCACCCACTCTAGTGAAGTCAGAAACTTCAATCAGTATTATTTTTCTATCCTAAAATGTTACTTTTTCCATTTCTTCAATTTTGTAAAACAATAATTTCAATTTAAGAATCTTGAAGTTTTGCACCTAATTCAGTTGAGCAGAGATGGCCCTTTCCAAATTTATGGCATTCAGGTGCAGAAGTAAAATAGGTACTTTCTGTAGGTAGGTTCCTCTCAAGAGAAAAAAAAAGAGGCAAAGCACATTCCAATCCCATTCACACTGCCTCCCCTGGGAGGACACTATGCTAAAAAGCATCTCGTTTCACATGAAAGAAAATATCTTCAAAGAAGGAAGAAGTTTTCCTTTCACATCTGGGATGGGAGTGTGAAGAGCTCCATGGACCCAACTGCTGGTGAAACTAGTGTAACTGATGAAGAATTTACATTAAAGTCATAGAAACTGTACTGAGAGTATAGAGCAAATAGCATTTACTCAAGAAAATCTACTAAAACTTAATAAGAACAGTTAGAGTCTATGTGATCTAGCCATGACCAGCTCTCTGCCTTTCTCCACCACACTCACAGCTGAACATAAAGAAAGGTTTGTTCTGGGTGGGTGTGACTGAGAAGATTGGGCTCTCTCTCTACTCCGCTCCAGTCAGAGAGATACGCTATCACCTCTGAAGGAGAGGAAGGATGTGAGCATTTGTAATTCTTTCCAGTTTAAAGTTGAGGCTAAATTGCTGGTGAGAGTGCGGGAATTTGGGGTACTATCCTCTCCACCCCATCCCATACATCTGCTGTACATATACACCCAGTTTAACAGGCTGAAAAATTCTGAAGCTCCAAGCTCCCTCATCTCAGCTTGCTAATGACACAAAGTTAATATCAAAATAGGGGCAAGCTGAGAATCATACAGAGCTGCTCCTCTTTAGGTCCATCCTTAACTTTTGATCAGACAATGTTGCCAGAACTTTTCTTAATTTTTGAAGCATAGCTTAACTCTTCTTGAATATATTTATAGTGATTGCTTTGATGTCTTTGTCTATTAAACCCAACATCTTGGTCCTCTCTCAGGCAGCTTCAGCTCCCCGCCCCCCTTTTTCTTTTCTCCCTGTGTGTGGGCCATCTGTGCATGCATGCTAAATGGCTTTAGCTGTGTCCAATTCTTTATGACCCTATGGACTGTAGCCCACCAGTATCCTTTGTCCATGGGATTTTCCAGGCAAGAATAATGGAGAGGGTATCAACCAGAGGTAATCATTCCACCAAATCACCTGTTAAGTAGCTTAGATTTTTTTTTTTTTTTTTTTTCTGGAGATGAGACAATCTATGAGAACAAAGAGACCCAAACTCTAGAACTTCAGAAACAACCTATTAAAAAAAAAAAAAAATGTAGGGAAGTCCAAGTGTAAAGGTGCTCTTTAAAACAATAGTTTCTTTTGTTTAAAAGCAACAAAGTAAAACACAGTCCATTTCCACCAGTGAGAAGAGGAAACAGAGAAAGCTAAGAAGATACTTCAGGAGGACCACCCGCAAAACCTACACCCTGTTCCAATTTAATTGGATTAGACTCTAGAGTGGTTTATGCCATAAAGCCTTGTTCAAAACAATACAGCAATCAGCATGCAATTAGTGGATCCTAACAGCTGGGTGAAGAACAAATTAGGCAGACAATTAACAGAGAGATCAGGAAAAGAGATAGCCAAGGAGAGCCTTCCAAAACTGTTGGCATCCCAGAATAACTCTGAGCATAGTTCCTAAGGTTGTGCCCTTCAGATAGCAGAATCAGAGGCTTCTCAGTGCAGGGGAATAGCTTCACTAGGATAGTTGAGCCAAACCACTATCAGATAAACTGACCACAACTAAAACAATTCTGGTCAGGAGGGAGATAAATCACTATCCAGATTTGTTAAATTGTGTTCTCTAACAGGTTCACTAATCAAAAACAAAAAATAATATATAAAACATGCAAAGAAGCAAGACATGGTCCATGGGCTTCTCCTGTGGCTCAGGAGTATAGAATCCACAGGCAATACAGGAACCACAGGAGACTCAGATTCCCTGGGTTGGGAAGATCCCCTGAAGGAGGGCCTGCCAACCCTTTCCAGTATTCTTGCCTGGGAAATCCCGTAGACAGAAGATACTGGTGGGCTACAGTCCATAGGGTCATAAAGAATTGGACACAGCTAAAGCGACAGCATACATGCACAGATGGCCCACACACAGGAGAAAAAAAGGAAGCTGAAGCTGCCTGAGAGAGGACCAAGATTTTGCGTTTAACAGACAAAAACATCAAAGCAACCATTATAAATATATTCAAGAACACTTAAGCTATGCTTCAAAAATTAAGAAAAGTTCTGGTGATATTGTTTTATCAAAAGTTAAGGATGGAACTGAGGAGGAGCAGCTCTGCATGCTATTGAAGCTATTTTGGTATCAACTCAAACTGGGTTCTTAGAAATTTAGGGTATTAACTATAATCCCCAGGATAGTAACTAAGAAAATAACTAAAAAATACATAGAAAAAGAAATTTGGAGGTAATCCAACTAGGAAAAGTACAATAAGCCACAGGAGAAAGGATTATTGGAGGAACTGAGGAACAAAAAATTATATGGCATATAGAAAACAGCAAAATGGTAACAGTAAATCCTTTCTTACCAGTAATCATTTTAATTGTAAATGAATTAAACTCCTAAATTAAAAGATAGTCTGGTAGAATGGATAAAATATATGATCTGTTTTCTTTCTTTAACTCTATTTCTGTCCAAAGAGTCAATTTAGACTCAGAGACACAAATAAGTTGAAAACAAAAGAAAGGAAGAAAAATATTTCATCCCTGTAGTAACCAAAAAAAAAAGACCTGAGATGACTATTGCAATATCAGAAAAACAAACAAACAAACAAAAAAACCCAAACAGACTTCATATCAAAATTTTTAGAAAAGAATGTTAACTGATCAATTGATTAAAGGGTCAAATTATCAAGAAGACATAAATATTATAAACAGGCACACACAGACACAGATTACAAAGCAAAGGCTCATGTCAAGCACATAAAGCACTAGAACTGGCCAGGAAATAGGAGTGTTGGGGAAATTGTGGTCAAGAGCCTTTATTGTGGTTTCTGCAGGAAGGAGGAGGAGGAGGGGCAGTGTTAGCAGATTATTCTGATCATTTCAGGGGACTCTGTGGTACAAGGCTGTCCTTAGTTGTTAGGGGTGATTAGGATGGGTGGAGACTGACCTGGCATGTAAGGGTCCCAAAAAGGAAGCGGTTGGGGGTATGGCATCTGGATTGGTTGGTATGCATTTGAAGGCACACTTAGGGGTAAGCTATTTACTATAAGAAGGAATTGGCTGACCCCAAGAGAAACAGCCTCTCCAGGGACAGCAGGGCCCCTGTATGTCAAAACATCAGAATACATAAATAGGCAGATATCTCCCATGCAGACAAATTCCAAATAATTTCTATAAATACTCTGCCATTAAGGAAGTGGAGCACAATTTACCAGTCAGTGTGGACTGTGCTAGAGATTTTCTTCCACAGATAACAGTAGGGTCAAGCAGGAGAAAAAAAAAAAAAAAGAGTAGTTTATGATGGAGAAACAAGTTTCTCAAATCAGGTCATTAGGTTAACATCAAAAGTGGTGAGTCATATTGATAGCATGTGCCTTTGCTATGGCTTCCACGGCGGCTCAGAAGGTAAAGAATCTGCCTGCAATGCTGTTAAGTCCAGGTTTGATCCCTGGGTATGGAAGATCCCCTGGAAAAGGGGATAGCAACCTATTCCAATATTCTTTCCAATAAAATCCCATGCACAGAGGAGACTGGCGGGCTGCAGTCCATGGGATCACAGAGTCGGTAAAGACTGGCTGACTAAAACTTTCACTTTCTTATGCTATGATGAGGTACAGAATAGTACTTCCACTCTGTATTTTTTCCAAAATATATTATTCAAATTGAATCATGAGAAAAATGTCAGACAAATTCTAATTTGGAGACACTATGAAATGTTAAAACTTCTAACTAGTAATGCACAAAATTGACAAGGGAAAAAAAAATTCTGAGAAACAGTCACAACCACCAAGTAGAGCCTTAGGAAACCAGATGACTATATGTAATGTGGAATCTGGAAGAGATTTTGTGAAAACTGAAGAAATAATTGACTTTAATTAAAAATAGTATATTAATATTGATAAGTCCAGATGTATAGGATGTAGAAAATGTTATTACCTTATTTTTTCTATGTATATATATATTTTTTTCACAATCATCTNGATGACTATATGTAATGTGGAATCTGGAAGAGATTTTGTGAAAACTGAAGAAATAATTGACTTTAATTAAAAATAGTATATTAATATTGATAAGTCCAGATGTATAGGATGTAGAAAATGTTATTACCTTATTTTTTCTATGTATATATATATTTTTTTCACAATCATCTGTTATTCTTCTAACAAAAATGTTGTTAGGTAAAAAGTGATTTTATTGCATATATTCTTAACTTCCATAGAACTGCTTTTTCTTTCTTTTGGCTTTTGCTTTTTCTCCCTAAAACAGGCATTAAAGTGTTGCTCATTTGTGTCTGACTTTGATCCCATGGGCTGTGGCCTGCCACACTCATCTGTCCATGAAATTCTCCAGGCAAGAATACTGGAGGGGTAGCCATTCCCTTCTCCAGGGGATCTTTCTGACTCAGGGATTGAACCTGGATCTTCTGCATTACAGGCAGATTCTTTATCATTTGAGCTACCAGAGAAGCCCAGGAAGAATCACCAAGCTATGATATTTTGGATAGAGAAATAATTAAAGTAATTTTTAAGTTTTCCAAAATTAAAACCATTTGCTCTAAAGTTTCCATTTTTACCACTGCTTGTGTTAGCATGCACAGTGGACAAGCCATAATATAACATAGCAGCATTGTTATGAGTATAAATATAAGCACTTGATATTATGTTCAGTAAATATTATCTACAGCTGTATTTATTAAAATATTTATGATATATCATTGATGAGTTTCCCTCTAAACTGACCTGTCAACAACCATCTTGAGAGTTTGGAAGAGAATCACCAGTCAAAGTCAAATCTGGAAGTAAATTAATCTCTGTCAATAGTTTGACTACAACTTGTGAGATACCCTGAGTCAGAAACACTCAGTTAAAGTTCTTTCAGATTTATGACCCTAACAGATTGTGTGAGATAATTAATTTTTGTTATTTTTAAGCTGATCAGTACTAAGACAAATTATTGTGCTACAATGGATACTTAATACGTACATTGGTACCTAAAAATAAGGAACTGTTGTAAGGAAAACTCAAAATGTATGAATGGCTTTGTATCAAAGCTGGCCAAGGGAGGAAGAAATGTTTTTAAAAGGCTAGAGTCCCTTGCACTGCAAGGAGATCCAACCAGTCAATTCTAAAGGAGGTCAGCCTTGGGTGTTTGGAAGGAATGATGCTAAAGCTGAACCTCCAGTACTTTGACCACCTCATGCGGAAGACTTGACTCACTGGAAAAGACTCTGATGCCAGGAGGGATTGGGGGCAGAAGAAGGAGGGGATGACAGAGAATGAGATGGCTGGATGGCATCACTAACTCGATGGACGTGAGTTTGAGTGAACTCCAGGAGATAGTGATGGACAGGGAGGCTTGGCGTGCTGAAATTCACGGGGTCGCAGAGTTGGACATGACTGAGTGACTGAACTGAACTGAATTGAATACGTGTTAAATAAATTGTTATCAGAACTCTCATATTTTTTCATAAGACTATGGGTTAAACTTTTGTAAGTAAGTGAGTTAAATCTTATTTGAAATTGTAGGAAAGAGAATCTTTATTATGTAATATTAGTTTACAAACACTATGTTGTAGTTATGAGATGCTATGGACTGCACTCATAACTACAACATAGTGTTTGTAAACTAATATTACATGATAAAGATTCTCTTTCCTACAATTTCAAATAAAATTTAACTCACTTCGTGAACCATGAACTCCCTGATATTCAAGCTGGTTTTAGAAAAAGCAGAGGAACCAGAGATCAAATTGCAAACATCCGCTGGATCAGGGAACAAGCAAGAGAGTTCCAGAAAAACATCTATTTCTGCTTTATTGACTATGCCAAAGCCTTTGACTGTGTGGATCACAAGAAACTGTGGAAAATTCTGAAAGAGATGGGAATACGAAACCACCTGACCTGCCTCTTGAGAAATCTGTATGCAGGTCAGGAAGCAACA
>SJYX01005976.1:104628-175302 GCA_006410675.1 Oreotragus oreotragus
CTGGGAGGGATTGGAGGCAGGAGGAGAAGGGGATGACTGAGGATGAGATGGCTGGATGGCATCACGGACTTGATGGATGTGAGTTTGAGTGAACTCCGGGAGATGGTGACGAACAGGGAGGCCTGGTGTGCTGTGATTCATGGGGTCGCAAAGAGTAGGACACGACTGAGCACCTGAATTGAACTGAAGTGAACTGAACTGAACTGAACTGATGGACTGCCCTGTGTCCTCTCAAATCTCCTATGTTGGAGTCATAATCCCCAGTACCTCAGAGGTTGAAGGTATTTGGAGATAACCACATTTACAAAGGTAAATAGGGTCATATAAGTGGGTTGTAATCTCATAGGACTAGTGTCCTTGCATGGAGAGATTAGGACACAGCACAAAAGACACAGAGAGGTGAGCATCTACAAACCAAGGAGAGAGGCCTTAGAACAAAACAACCCTTGACAACTTATCTTGTACTTCTAGCCTTTGGGACTGTGAGAAAAAAATAATTTATTTTGTTTAAGTCACTGGTAATTTGTTTTGGCAGACCTAGAAAACGAATACCAATTTTGATACCAAGAAGTAGCATGCTTCTGTAACAAGTATCTAAAAAGTGAAAATGGCTTTGAAACTGAGTTTTTGGATAGAGATTGGGAAAGTTTTGAGGTTAATATTAGAAAAAGACTAGATTGCCTTTCCCTGCTTTCTCCTGGCTGCTTATGAGATAAATTGAAGGAGAAATTATTAAGCAAAAAACAAAACTTGAAGATTTGGAAAATTATCAGCCTAAGCGTATTGTGAAAAATGAGAAAGCATATTCTCAAGAGAACACTGAGGGCAAGGCCAAAGAAGGTTTGCTAAAGAGATTATAGGTACCTGATTCATGGATCCAATCATCCATCTTAACAGAACCCAAGAATAGAGATGGGGTTATACCAGCAAAAACTGTTGCCTGCTTAGACTGAAGGAGACAGAAATAGAAAATTTCCCTAGAAATATGATAAAATAAAAGTAATTTGTTAGATTTCTAGGATTCTCTAGAATGTGTCAATAGAATTGCTACTGCTAAGTCACTTCAGGCATGTCCGACTCTGTGTGACTCCAATGATAGCCAATCGAGCTATCTAGATGTAAGTATGTGTTATCTCTCAGTCAAAGGAGAGGATGACCCAGAAGGCAGTTCAGAGGTTGGCAGGCATCCACTGCCACCGCAGACCCACTGGGCATAGCCCAGAACTGCCCCAGTCAAAAGTTTTACTGTAATCTCCTAAGATACCTGGAGGTAGAACCAGTCACCTAAGCCCCTCCTGGTTTCCTCAACTCAGAAGTTGTATAAAATCATAAATGTCATCTTAAGTTGCAAAATTTGGGGATGATTTGATATGCTGCAATAGGGAACCAGAACTGTGGGACTGTTGTGAGTCTAAAACTGATAAAACAGGATAATTTCTCAATCTACATTATCAATTGTTATTTTTATTAACATTAATTATATTTGATGGTATGCCCCATTTATTAGTGTTTTCCAAGAATATTGGGAGAATTGCTCTAATTTTATCAACTTTTCAGGAACATCTGAATAAGTTCCAATAGAAAAAATTAACTTCTGGAATAAAGTTAAAGAGCTATTAAGCTATATTTTTAAAAAGCATATCTCATTTGGTTTTCTGTAATTTATTCTTACACAAGTCTCTTTGGTAAGTTTACAATACCTTACTTTATCCATCCATAAAATAAGAAATAATTTCTGCCTACATACATCACAGGATATTGTGAAAATTAATGAGGTAACATCTATAAAACTCTAGAAGACTTTAAATAGTGCTATAAAATGAGAATTTTATCCCTGTGGGTGGGTCCTATCTATTTTTCTCAATGGGTTCTAGCAAGTGATAGATGACATGATGGATAGATAAGTGAATAGGTAGACAGATGGGAGAGAAGGTGGGAGTAAGACAGAAAAAATAGAATAATAAATTACAATACACATTATTGGTTTTGAAATTTTATTGAAAGTGTCTGTCTTACTTCCTAATCACAAGTATTTTCAATAATATGCAAACACCCATATTTGACAGCTATCTGCCTTCTTTTTGGTATTTTTGGACTGATCTGGGGGTATTAGTTGTATCTTCACAATTCATTTGGCACTCACTTTTTCACTTTTAATCTAAATAAGATTGCTTCTTATAATGAAAAAAACTACTAAAATAACCCAATTTTCTATGCATTTTTATGAACCCCTTCTTTTCTCCTTATCCAAATTATATTTTTCAGATAACTGATGCTTCACTATTTCTCTTTTACATATATGCAAGTGTCAGTGTATGTAAATACAGGACTATATACGGCTTTAAAATGGAATATATCCTGGCTGATGTTCAGTGACACACAAAATGCAACAACAAAAGCATAGATGACAGGTCATCTCAAATTTCCAAAAGACAGATGGATCATCTAAACAATATTTACATATATACAGTGTGAGACCCATAGCTAACTGGACTCTCCTAAATCCAGTCCAGTATAGACTCTTAAGCAACTATGAAAGAGGTTGGAAATTTAATTTAAGAGAGTCTTTGAGCATCTTTTCATGTGTTTGTTAGCCATTCATATATCTTCTTTGGAGAAATATCTATTTAGTTCTTTGGCCCATTTTTTGATTGGGTCATTTATTTTCTGGAATTGAGCTGTATAAGTTGCTTGTATATTTTTGAGATTAGTTGTTTGTCAGTTGCTTCATTTGCTATTATTTTCTCCCATTCAGAAGGCTGTCTTTTCATCTTGCTTATAGTTTCCTTTGTTGTGCAGAAGCTTTTAATTTTAATCAGATCCCATTTGTTTATATTTGCTTTTATTTCCAGTATTCTGGGAGGTGGGTCATAGAGGATCCTACTGTGATTTATGTCGGAGAGTGTTTTGCCTATGTTCTCCTCTAAGAGTTTTATAATTTCTGGTCTTACGTTTAGATCTTTAATCCATTTTGAGTTTATTTTTGTGTGTGGTGTTAGAAAGTGATCTAGTTTCATTCTTTTACAAGTAGTTGACCAGTTTCCCAGCACCACTTGTTAAAGAGATTGTCTTTACTCCATTGTATATTCTTGCCTCCTTTGTCGAAGATAAGGTGTCCATATGTGTGTAGATTTATCTCTGAGCTTTCTATTTTGTTCCATTGATCTATATTTCTGTCTTTGTGCCAGTACCACACTGTCTTGATGACTGTGGCTTTGTAGTAGAGCCTGAAGTCAGGTAAGTTGATTCCTCCAGTTCCATTCTTCTTTCTCAAAATTGCTTTGGCTATTCGAGGTTTTTTGTATTTCCATACAAATCTTGAAATTATTTGTNGCTTTCTATTTTGTTCCATTGATCTATATTTCTGTCTTTGTGCCAGTACCATACTGTCTTGATGACAGCAACTCCATTTAGGCATTTATCCCAAACATTCACCTCTTAACGAAGTCATCTGCTACTTTCATGTTACTAAAGTTCACACCAACACGGACACATGTTGGTAAAGTTTTGGTTTTCTCCTTAGAACATCTATCTCAGAATTTAATCCAATGAATAACTTTTTGGAAACATTTTCCTCACATGACTACCAGGAAACTGCTGTCTTTTGGATATCCAAGTAATTAAGTGGCCACTGACTTTCCATCTCCTTTGCTGGTTCTCATTCATCTTGGAGATCAACTCTCAACTTTTCTTCTTTCTGTCTACATTTATTCACTAAGGAATCTCATTTCATTGTTGCTGTTTCATATACTATGTTACACTAACCACTTCTACTATTCAGTCACCAGGACTGCCCTTGTCGTTGCCCCAAACTACAACACTGTACATTGCGGCGTTTTCATTTATGTCTATATCTCAAATTTAACATCCAAAAGTAATTCTGATTTCCCTCCAAACCTGCTTCTCCCAGTCTTCTCCATTTCACAGGGTGTAACTCCATTCTTCTAGGTCCTACAGTCAAAACTGTTCGTCATCTTTGACTTTTGTTTATTTCATTACATAAACTAAAACACCAAAGAACCCCATTTACTTGTCTTTAGAACCCACCTAGAATCATTTCACTTTCTCCCACCTTAATGCTATGTCATTCATCTCCTACTTCATTACGTGTGTATGCTTTAGTTGCTCGGTGATGTCCGACTCTTTGAGACCCCATGGACTGTAGCCCACCAAGCTTCTCTATCCACGGAATTTTCCAGGCAAGAATACTGGAGTGGGTTGCCATTTCCTTCTCCAAGGGGTCTTCCCAACCCACGGATCGAACCTCCTGCATTGCTGGCAGATTCTTTACTGCCCTGAGCTACCAGAAAAGACTTTGGGCTTCCCTGGTGGGTCATATGGTAACGTTTATTATAACGCCTTCCTAATGGATGTATCTACTTCCACTCTTGCTTTCTGTTTGTTTTAATTTTTGATACAACAGCTAGCGTGAGATTGTTAAAATGTAAGTTAGCTGATGTCACGCTTTGGCTCAAATACCTCTCTGCTTTCCAGTATCTCCAGGGTAAAACCTGAAAGACGTGAAGTTACTTACCAGATTCTACAGGACCCAGCCATCTCTGTGCTTCACCCTTTCCTCTCTTCTGCTGACACTCTGCTCCAGCCAGGATGACTGCCTTACTTTCTCCTAGGGCCGTTTCACCTGCTTTTTGTTCTGTCTGGTACAGAATAGTTCATTTGGCACCCAGAAATTTGTAAGCCTTGTTCCTTCCTTTTCATTGCATCTCTATTCAAATATCACCTTTTAAAATAGCTCTTCTCTAAGTCTCCCCTAAATACAAATGAACAAATTAAGAAAACCACGATTTCTGTCCACACTCCTTTTCTCTTACCCCAATTTAATTTTCTCCATACAACTTATCACCATGTGGTATACTCTGCATTTTCTTTTCGTTTGTCATCTCCTTAGAGTGTTCTGGGGGAGCAGGCCTGTTGTCGCCTATGTTTAGATCTTGATTCCCATGATTATAACAACTGTAAGAATGTAATAAAATTTCATTAAATGTGTGTTAACTGAATGCACAAATAAGATAGTTATGAGATAAATGAGGTAGTTAATGACTTTTTTTTTTTTTTTTTTTAACTGCTGAGTTTTCCAAATTTGCTGACATATTGAGTGCAGCACTTTCACAGCATCATCTTTTAAGATTTAAAATAGCTCAACTGGAATTCCATCATCTCTACTAGCTTTGTTCGTAGTGATGCTTCCTAATGCCCACTTGACTTAACATTCCAGGATGTCTGGCTCTAGGTGACTGACAATATACAACCAAAAAAGACTTATGGAAAAATTGAAAAAGAAAGGCATTTATGTATGCCCACTATGGTAATTGAATGATATTGTGGGCAGATGGAAGAAGAGAACCAAATTGTCAAACAATATACCGTGGTACATTAATAATACCAAAACAGAAGATTTGTTTTTTCTACAGTTTATTTTATTACCTCTCATGAGGACTATGAAAGATACATTTAGTAAGGGTAGAATAATTATAAGGCAAAGACAAATTTTACATGTGCCTACAAATATTTGTAAAGTTAGATGATTAAGTGCATGATAAGGTAATGTTCTTATATCTTAAGTGCTCTTTTTTTTCAAAAGCAATTACTTACAACGTATAGATGACTGAAAACATATAGCCATCACTTGTGTTGACATTTATTATCTCTAAACAATTAAGTTGCTGTAAGTACAGGAAATACTGACTACCTTTCCACATAAACCCACACACACAAAAAAAGCATCACTAACTTTCCTCAGTTTCTGATTATAGTAGCTTTAAGAAAAAGATTTTGGTGAAACATATGAAGATTTGAACATAAAACTTGGGATATACCAAAAAAAAAAGAAGAAGAAAAAAACTTTTGAGAAACTGTGAAGATAAAAACTAAACTTAACCACAAATTTATTTCTGTTTTTCATCCAAGTATCCAGGGAGGTTGCTAATGGGAGGTATGCCTCAGAAAATGTACATGTCTGTGAAAATGTTGGAGCAAACTAATGCTTTTATTCAAGTGATTTTATTTCAATTCTAAGCCACAAGCTATAAACTTTCATCAAAAATGGTAATCTATTTAAAATCAGCGCTATGTGGAATGTTTCATGTTTATGTATAACTTTCATAGTAGATCCTCCTACACAAGGAAAATAATATGCTCAAATTCTCTTATTTTTATAGTTTGTGTAATATATCAAGTACTAGTTCCACCTATCAGCTTCATATTTTTAAAATAGATTTTAGAAAAAGGAATGGAAAAACAAAATGAAAACACTGAAAAAGTGACTTTTCAATTCCTCTTTTTGGAGGAAAAGATATCTGCAAACTTAATTATAATGCGTATTCTAATAAGAACAAAAAGAAATTTAAAGGAAAATATGCATTGCACCTCTTTAATACTTTATTTTTTCCACTTTGCATTACAGGATTAGAAAGTGGAGTACCTGGGGAGGTTAGAGGAGTGGGAGTAGAGAGAGTGGTGGGTGGTGAAAAAGAAGGAAAAACTCATAGACTTGACCTAAAAGAATTTCAGTGATGTATTAACTTAATATTGAGTTCCAAAAAATCCAAGTCAAAAGATATTTGTTTTTCAATTTTTTTCAACGGTAGCTCCAAATTATTTCTATTTATTGGAAAAATAAATCAATAGGAAGATGGCATCACTGAAAAAAGATGAGGTCTGACTTTTCTTCCTCCTCAAAAGAAGGGTTGCCGTCCACACAACTACTATTTATTATGAAAGCTTAGCTTATTATGATGCAGAATACCATGATAGAAAAAAAGTTTATGACATAACCATGTCACCTCAAAAGAAACTGTTAAGTAACATTATTTAATAAATAGGCCAGAGGAATGTGGAAATTTTAAGGTTTCTTTCTGCTTAAAAGCTAGAAGTGAATTGAGAAATAGCAATGCATAAAATTCTCAAATAAGAATTGTAAAATCATATTGAAACAAATATGTCATAATTTAAGAGTATAAGAACAAGACAAAAAAACCAGGGTAGAACACAAATATGTGATGGGTATACATACATGTTCATTTATGTTTAAAAAGAAGATCTGTATATGATTTAAGATATTTGGAAACAAAAAAGAAAGCAGACACACATAAAAAAATCATATTTTCAGGCTTCCTCAGAAAAAATACTTCTGTAATTCACAGATAAAATAATGTATTAAAAATTTTGTATCAAGCTACTGCTAATACTTTGACTGTTATTTAGGTTTAACAAATTCAATGATTAACAATTGCTGCAAAAATGAAAAGGACCTAAGATTAAACAATGGAGCCTAACCTTGCCAGTGTTCTGAAACTTATCCAAAAGCAATTTTCAAAACAAGATATAGGGTTTTTTGTTGTCAGGTACTTTTAAAAGCTCTGATATTCTGGAAAAAAAGTTAAGATTGTCCAAAATAAAGTATGTGCTTTATTTGCAACACTAGTAAGATATTTTTTCATAATGTTAACAAACAATTACATTTTAAGCACACATTATTAGAAATTACTGGCATATGACTGTACTAAACATGAAATGTTTGTTGGCTAAAATGAATGGCTCATACAAGCATCTGTGGAAAAGAATAAAAATTATGTATTTATGGCTTCCTCAGTGACTCAGTAGTAAGGAATTCGACTGCAATGCAGGAAATGCAGGTTCGATCCCTAAACTGGGACTATCCCCTGGAGATGACTTTTCCCTGGTGGCTCAGACAGTAAAGCGTCTGCCTACAATGTGGGAGACCTGGGTTCATTCCCTGGGTCAGGAAGATCCCCTGGAGAAGGAAATGGCAACCTACTCTAGTAGTCTTACCTGGAAAATCCCATGGACAGAGGAGCCTGGTAGGCTACAGTCTGTGGGGTCACAAAGAGTCGGACACAACTGAGCAACTTTACTTTCACTTTCTTTCCTGGAGATGAGCATGACAACCCACTCCAGTTTTCTTGCTCGGAGAATCCAATGAACAGTCTGTCATGCTACAGTCCATAGAGTCACAAAGAGTCGGGTATGACTAAAGCAACTGAGCGTGCACGAACTCGTGTATGTGTGTGTATCTGAATCACTTTGCTGTAGAGCAGAGAAGCAGAAAAACACAACATGGTAAATAATCTACATTTCACTACAAAAAGTCTAATGTCTTAAGTGGTAATGTTTCTTAAGAGGTCATCCCTTAAAATTTTGAAAAAATATCAGATACTATTATATTAATAAATTATTGATAAATAATTCTGTAAACTGTAAGATTTTCTGTTGTTTATGCTATGACTTAGAAGAATCTTGTTTTTTCCCCTTCAAATATACCTCATGAGAATGTGATTGACCTCAAATTTTCTTTACAATTATTATTTCAATTACGTATATCACAGAAAGACAGTTCTTTTGAAACATTCTAAGTTTTTCAGTTATCCATACAAGACAACTGAGCAATTTTGGATCAAGAATTTCCTAAATCATAAGTCTCAGTCAGCATAATCTGATTTGGC
The DNA here is from genome assembly GCA_006410675.1 of Oreotragus oreotragus. Lineage (NCBI taxonomy): Eukaryota > Metazoa > Chordata > Mammalia > Artiodactyla > Bovidae > Oreotragus > Oreotragus oreotragus. Next base: position 113,112 of record SJYX01005976.1, read on the forward strand.
ATAATAGCACATTTCTGTACCTAATACTTAACTGAGAAAAACATTAAAGCAAAAGACAGGTGATGAAAGTTTTCTTTTCTTCCATATCTTTGTAACTTGGTTGAATATGATAGATTGGCTAGCTTATTGATTTAGGAATGATCAGCAATATTACTTTCCCCAGAGGAATATTAACATGTTTCATAACAGATTCAAAATCTGATTTCTAGCTCCCTGTGTAAACGTGTACAAATTTATAGGTTTAGGTCTCCTCAAATTTCTACCTTACAAATATCCACTTATGCACACAGGGGATCTCTGTAGTTCCCCCAAAATTTAGTTACTCTTTTTATACATAAACATTTATATTGCTGAAAAAATAGTAAAGTGCAATAACTAAGGGCTGAAGTCCACATTAAAAGATCACCTATGCTTTCTTTCACTAGCTGTGGATTTTCAAAATTCCCTAAAAGGTCTGTGTTTATCTTTTTAAAATATATGTCTCTGATCTCTTAATTCTGGGTAATAATTATTTTAGTATATTCAAAAACACTTTTAACAATGCCTAGCAAATAATAGGTACTTAATAAATGCTGACAGGCAGTATTGTATCATATCTCAAGTTGAATTCTTGTTTATACCGTGGAACCAAAGGTTTCTTTCAAAGGTGGTACATGCTCAGTAACTGGTCTTTTCTGATCCAATTTCTTTCTATTAAAATTTGTCTCCCAAGCTTCAGTCATTCACTAATTGTGTTTGTGGTTTTTATTTTCCACATTTCATTTACTTAAATAAGAAAACTCCTTCTATCCCAGGATTCTCCCACCATTGTAAGTTGAGTATAAGACATGAATACTAAATTCCCAGTATAATGAGTAATAATTAAAAGTACTAAATTATAAACACCTAGTCACATAAAATAAACTCCTAGTTCTTTAAGAGGCTTAAATACACATCCTCCTGTTGAAAAGCTGAAGTATCAATGAATAACAGCTATGAAGTTTTGGTTCTAGGATTTCTCCCATTAACTGCTATTCTGTTCACAGTTTTCTTATGCAGAAGATCTTTCATTTCAATGCTAACTAACCATCAATTATGGTTATCTTACTTAGGGTAATGCTAACAAATATAAAATTATCTAAAATGGATCATGGCTCCAGAAAATAGAAGTTTATTCCTCACTATTTAAAAGTTCAAAGGACATTTCCCTACCTGAACTTTCTGTTCCTGCTACAACTTTTCTCTTAGTATAAAATTATTCCAAATAAAGTTTACTAAATAAGACAAAGTGAGTTTTCTTGAACTATGCTGGGTTTTCTTGACCTGGTGATTCAGCATTCTCCCATCTTGCATTTTCATTCTCCCATAAGGCCTCGGTTGATGTTCATTCCCAGTTAGTATCCCAAGAAAGAGAATGTGGTGGGGGGAGCACTCACTGGTTAATAGCCTTGAAAGGGAAGTGGTTCTCATTGTTTCTACTCATTTGTTTTTGGTCTAAACTATCACATGGACACTCTCAACTGTAAGGCAAGCTGAATAATGCAGTCTGGAAATGTGCCCTGGAAGGAGAGGACAGAATCTGGTGAGAGACTTCCAGATTCTTCCTCCATCCATATATCAATTTGCACCTGTCTTCCAACACTTAGGAGTAAACTCACTCATCTCTTCAAAGGAGACAACCCAAAGCCTCACTTAGTTACTGCCTTGAACTCCAATGCCAGAATCTCGGGTGGTAAACAGCTTTCTGTATCAGGTCCAAATTTTCACCAGGGGATTAAGATGTCAAACGAAAAATAAGCTCTCCATCCTGTTTTCTCCATCATATCTAACAGACAATGTTAGAGCAAGAAATTAATACCTGAAAATAAACAAAAAACAAAAATCTCTCATTTATAAAGGGAAGAATGGTAAACAACCAACAGTCACTGGATGCAAGTGATGATTAGCCCTCCTGGTCAGGTCCTGTGAGACTTGTCCAGGCAGTAGCAACAGTTTCTGGCTCTTCTTTCTAGGAGAATTTCCCATATTCATTGTTCTCCAGGTTTCTGGCTGGGCTTTCTGGAGTCTCTCCTCCATCATCCTTCATGGACACCACATCTGAAGAGGACATGGAAGAGAATGGCCTCCTGGAAGGCGGTACTGCCTTCATAATTGTTTTTGTAGAGCAAATATGGAATTCAGGGATTGAATAGAATCACATGGTCTTTAAATCAGGCTTTTTGTTTCTTTGGGAATACAGTTCCCTCAGAATCTTACCAGACCACCTTACTGCCTCCTGCGAAACCTGTATGCAGGGCAAGAAACAACAGAACCTGACATGGAATAGCAGACTCTTTCCAAATTGGGAAAGGAGTACGTCAAGGCTGTATATCGTCACCCTGCTTATTTAACTTGTATGCAGAGAACATCATGCAAAATTCCAAGCTGAGTGAAGCACAAGCTGGAATAAAGATTGCCAGGAGAAGTATCAATAACTTCAGATATGCAGATGACACCACCCTTATGGCAGAAAGCAAAGAGGAACTAAAGAACCTCTTGATGAAGGTGAAAGAGGAGAGTGAAAAAGCCGGCTTAAAGCTCTATATTCAGAAAATTAAGATCATGGCATCCAATCCTGTCACTTCATGGAAAATGTATGGGGAAAGAGTGGAAACAGTGACAGACTTTATTTTCTTGGGCTCCAAAATCACTGCCTATTGTGACTGCAGCCATGAAATGAAAAGATGCTTGCTCCTTGAAAGAAAGCCATCACCAACCTAAACAATATATTAAAAACTAGAAACATCACTTTGCTGACAAAAGTCTGTATAATCAAAGCTATGTTTTTTCTAGTAGTCGTGTAAGGATGTGAGAGTTGGGCCATAAAGAAGGCTGAGCACCAAAGAATCGATGCTTTCAAACTGTGTATTGGAGAAGACTCTTGAGAATCCCTTGGACTGCAAAGAGATCAAACCAGTCAATCCTAAAGGAAATCAATCATGAATATTCACGGAAGGACTGATGCTGAAGCTGAAGCTCCAATACTTTAGTCATCTGTTGTGAGGAGCTGACTCATTAGAAAAGACACTGATGCTGGGAAAGATTGAATGAAGGACAAGAAGGGGTCGACAGAGGACGAGATGGTTGGATGGCATCACTGATTCAATAGCATTTAAAAAAATTTTGTTCTGAAAACACTTACTGTGTGTTTTGTATATTTATATATATATGGATAATGGTGGAAGACATGGTCATTAATAGCACATTAACTCTGAAGAAGCTAAGTTTATAAACACACAGCATAAATACAAAATTTTCAATATTAAGTATTTTGTCCCAGTTACTTCTACAGCATTGCATATCCTTCTGAAACATAGAGGTGTAAAATAATAATTATTATTATTATTATTTTTTTTGCTGATGGAATCTGGTCAAAAATTCAGGCACAATAGAAGTAGTTACTGCAATGTTTGATATGTCTACTGAGAAGGCCAGAAAGCTGTGGGGATTCAGTGCCTAGAAGAAGGAATCATGAAGGTATTTTTTGTTCACTTGGTCAGTGGCTGATATTGGCTGTCTCCTGGAAACTCACCTAGTCTGTCAGCTAGAAAACTGGTCTCTCTGACTGGGCCAGTTTGGGATTCTTCTCAACATGGTGCCTTTTTGTTTTTCTTTTTTAACAAAAAACAGCAAATGTATTATTCAATATCCAGTATAACACCACGACACCACCTAGAGACCTCACCTTCCTTCCTTACCTGTCCCCAAGGGTGCACCCGAAATGGAAAAAATAAAAGTAAACCCAGATCTCAGCTCCTCCTCTGGAAGAAAGGGTGTTGGCCTTGGGAGCCCCTTTCTGCATGTCCCAGCAGGCAGGAGAGCAGATCCTTCCTGTGCCCAGAGAACTGGGCTCGAACTGGGCTCCAGCCTTCAACAACAAAAAGAACATTGAAACAGGAGCAGAGCCATCTCTGCAGAGGAGGATGATTTGGGAGGGTTCCAAGAGAACAAGTCGGGAGTGAGTGGTATTTTTATACTCTAATATTTGGAGTCATATATGTCACTTCTGCATGTATTCTGGTTAAAGCATGTATAAAGGTCCACCCAAGTTCAAATGAAACAGCATATACCCCACCATTTGATAGGAAGGCTATCAAGGTCAAAGGTTAAGGAGACCACATGTAATATGAGATAACATTGCAGCCAGCCATCTTTAAGTACACCTTTTATTCAAACTAGTTAATGTCCAAACCATTTACTTCCCATTTAAATTTACTTTATTCACCTTTTGAATGAATTTGAATATGGTGATTTTCATGTGCACTGTTACAAAATCATGCTCTTTAAAGTTTTTTTAATAGAAATTATGTAATTGTTATCAAATGTCACTATTTTTTCAGATATCCCGGCACAGAAGAAATCATTCACAGCATGTCTTGAAAGATGTCATTCCTCCATTGGAACAATTGGTAAGTATTTCACTTCAGTACTGTATTATTTGTCTATAGGTGAAGTCGCTCAGTCGTATCCGACTCTTTGCGACCCCATGGACTTTAGCCTATCAGGCTCCTCCGTCCATGGGATTTTCCAGGCAAAAGTGCTGGAGTGGATTGTCGTTTCCTTCTCCAGGGGATCTTCCTGAGCCAAGAAACAAAACCGGGTCTCCCGCACTGCAGGTAGACGCGTTACCATCTGAGCCACCAGGGAAGCCCATTATCTGTCTACTGTCAACAAAATAAATTACCTCAGAACTCAGCAACTTAGGACAGCATAGACCTCACGATCCTTTGGGTCCGAAATTTGGGCAGAAGCTAGCAGGGTCCTATGGCTCAGAGTCTTTCAAAAGTTTTCACTCAAAGTTTAAGCTAAAATTGTGGTAGCATCTGAAGGCTTGAATGGGGAAGAATCTGCTTTGAAACTTGAGTACATGGCTGTTGGCACGATTCGTCCCTTTGAGGCTTTTGGCCAGAGGCTTCTCTTCCTTCCTTGCCGCTTGCGTGTTTGCCCTCTTCTTCAAAGCAGGCCAGCTTAGGAGGCAAGCGAGTCTGTTGCGTGTGCCCAGTCACTTCAGTCACGTCTGACTCTTTGTGACCCCCATGGGCGATAGCCCACCAGGCTCTTCTGTCCAGGAGATTTTCCCAGCAAGAATATTAGAGTGGGTTGCCATGCTCTCCTCCAGGAGATCTTCCTGATGCAGAGATTGAACCCAAGGCTCCTGCATTGCAGGCGTATTCTTTACCACTTGAGACTCAAGGAAGCACCGGAGAGTCTGTTAGAAAGGTGAAAAATGGAATCTTTTGCAACCTAATCATAGAAGTGATATCCCATCAGTTTTGCTACATTCTCTTGGTCACTAAATTCAGTCTATACTTAAGGAGGAGGGATTACAGAGGAGTGTGAGTAACAGGTGTAGTGGTGATTTAGTTGCTAGGTTGTGTCCCACTCTTTGTGACCCTATGGACTATAGTCTGCCAGGCTCCTCTGTCCATGGGATTTCCCAGACAATAATACTGGAGTGAGTTGCCATTTCCTTCTCCAGTGAAGTAAAGGTTATCAGGCACCTACTGTGAATTTTGACATTTTTAAGGAAAAATTAATCCCTTATCTGTAGATTCTAACAGTGAGAGCAAGTTTTTTTTTAATCTTCTTGTTTATCGTTGTATCCTAATGACAATTAATCTTAATGACAATTAAGACTGCCTGAAACATCCTACAAAACATAAAAAATTGAGGTAGATATAAATAAATAACTTATAGATGTCTTAGAGATATCTTCAGTTCAGTTCAGTTCAGTTGCTCAGTCGTGTCCGACTCTTTGCGACCCCATGAACCACAGCACGCCAGGCCTCCCTGTCCATCACCAACTTCTGGAGTCCACCCAAACCTATGTCCATTGAGTCGTTGATGCCATCCAACCATCTTAGCCTCTGTAGTCCCCTTTTTCTCCTGCCCTCAATCTTTCCCAGCATCAGGGCCTTTTCAAACGAGTCAGCTCTTCGCATCAGGTGGCCAAAGTATTGGAGTTTCAGCTTCAAAATCAGTCCTGCCAATGAACACCCAGGACTGATCTCCTTTAGGATGGACTGGTTGGCTCTCCTTGCAGTCCAAGGGACTCTCAAGAGTCTTCTCCACCACCACAGTTCAAAAGCATCAATTCTTAGTGCTCAGCTTTCTTTATAGTCCAACTCTCCATCTATACATGACCACTGGAAAAACCACAGCCTTGACTAGATGGACCTTTGTTGGCAAAGTAATATCTCTGCTTTTTAATATGCTAAGTTGGTCATAACTTTTCTTCCAAGGAGCAAGCGTCTTTTAATTTCATGGCAGCAGTCACCATCTGNTCTGACATGTTCCTTCCTTCTGTCTCTACATCTCTCTTTCTTTCCCCCAACCCTGCCTCAGGGTTGCTTCTGTAGTCATCCAGAAGTTCTTGCAGTGGTTTTCCTCGCCAATACCCACCAGGATGAGCTACCATATATGAAATGATATGTACCAAAACACTTTAGAAAACAGTAAAATCCTTTAAGTAGATGTTATTACTCATTATTTTTACCATCTGGATCTTTGAGCTTATTTATATCCCACATTTTGTGCTAAAAATCTCATTTCCTTTATCTCTCATATTTAGAAATTCTTTGAACATTATCCAGCAATCATGAAAGCCTTTGGCTTTAAGCATAACTGACCAAAAGTATCCCATTCCACCCACTCCTTTTGGAGGAAAATAATTCACTTTCTGAGAGTGGAGTCTGCTATGGTGGGTGATCCCCTAGATGCTGTCACCCTAATTTACCACTTAACTTCCCCTTTAAAAAAGAAGTTGAAATCAACGTGCTTAAGCAGCAACATAATGCATTTCTTTTGAATACTGGCAAAAATAGAGTCCTAGTTGGAGCCTGAAATCTCAGGGTACAGACTACCCAGTTCACTGACAGCTGACGTCACTTATGCCACTTGGTATGCAAATCTATGTGCCATCAATGCAGGAGACTAAGTTATTTTCTGAGAAGCTGTGTTGTTTCTTAACCAGTTCTGTAACACAGTGAAGATTTTAAACATGAAACGTCAAATGTACTAATATGTGTTTTTTTTCCTGATCTTGTATATTTCACATTATAACTCTTTGTGAGACCTAATTATTTTCAGGGCATTTCCCCTTTTTCCTTTAATGAAATATTCAAGAAAAATAACCCTGTTTATAACATGTTAAGTCTTTATCATCTTTATGTTTATCAAAAGTGTCTGAGGATAACCCTGCAGGAGTCAAAAGCCTGTGGCAGGTTTTAGAGAATCATCTGCTGCCTCCTGAGCTGGAAGGATTTGCAGGCCAGAGCTCGGGAAGTTGCCATGGCTTGAGGGCAAAGCAGGCTTCTGCAGATAAACCTTAAGTCACAGATTCTACCTTTTGGAGCCAGATATCATTTTGTGGATTAATTAATACTTGTGAGGGCTTTAAGGATGAAAGACATTGTGAGTGTACAACATTTCTTATGTTAAAACAAAGGACAGCCTCTTTGGGGGGGAATCATTCTATGGATTAGGCTGTCCTTTCCTTAAATTGCAAAAAAAATTACCAAAAGCTCTTTAATCTTTCAAAATTCTACTTTGTTAAGATAAAAATTAGGTTTTTGGAAAAAGCACTCTCCCAAATCTTCAAGGTGGGAGTATATTAATAATGCTATATAATTTAAGAACCCTTATACAAACCATCTCCAAGTCTTCATTGCTTTATGTGCCCTTCCTTTACTTAAACAGGAATTTTTTTAATTTATTTTCATTTACAAAATGTTATCAGCATATAGATTTTACAGTGTTGTGTAGGAGTGTGTTAACTCCAATATTTGTTGAGGCCATCCCTGTGCTAGGTTTGGGTGTGATATGATATGCTAAATAGTCATGTCCTTTTCTGGAGGGCCTGTCAGTCCAGAGGTGAAGAGAAATATTAAACAAATAAAGAGAGTCATAATTCTATAAATGCAAATTACACAACATACTATGCCAGCAGACAGACAAGTTTCCATGAGAGAGGGAGAGCCTACTTTGGATTAAGTATTTATAAAAGCACAATTTGAAAGAGCCATTTAAATTGAGATTTACAGGGTGAATAGAGCTTGTTAATCAAATAACTGGAAGGATGCTGCAAACAGAAGGACTAGCAAGTACAGAGGCCTGGAAGTCAGAACAAAGTTGTTATACTGGAAAAACTGCATGAATGCTGCACTGGCTAGAAAAGAAAAAGAAAAAGGTGAAGTCGCTCAGTCATGTCTGACTCTTTGCTATCCTTTGGACTATAGCCTACCAGTCTCCTCCGTCCATGGGATTTTCCAGGCAAGAATACTGGAGTGGGTTGCCATTTCCTTCTCCAGGAGATCTTCCCGACCCAGGTATTGAACCTGGGTCTCCCGCATTGTAGGCAGATGTTTTACCGTTTGAGTCAGTAGACTGACTAGGGATATAAATCTGGAAATGTGGGTAGAGGGAGACAGTTCTCAGATAATGGTAAGGAGTTCAGAAGCCATTAAAATACAAAAACAGGTTACAATAACTTTTCCCATAAAGGCCTACATTTGAAATTCACTTAACTCTACAGTAGAGAAGAACAGTCACACAACAACGAAAAAGGTTATTAACATTGAGCAATCTTGTCTTCCCTATTGCCTTGACCAAAACTAGCTATAACAAAACAATTGAATTATGCTAATAAATTTCCCAGACAGTAACCAAGAAGGCCATTCTCACTGAATTCCAAAAACAGTTAAAGAAAGAACAGCATATTTGCATCAATGGCACGAAGAAATAGAATTCAGGGAAGAGAGAAAAAAGGAAGGAAAAGGAGATGCATTTGTACAGGAAAAGCTCCAAAAGACTGAATTTCTTGAGACAGAAAGAAGTGCCCTCATCAGCCTGTTTCCCAAATAGAACCGGGATTTTTTGGTGGTGACCAAATGAAACACACTGGTTACAAGATGAAAGGCTAAGGGGGTTCTTAAACATCAAATGCTAGTTTATTCAAGATGATATTTTGATGAGTTAAGGGTAAATAAATCAGAGACATGTGGGTAAAATTTCCCTTGAAATACACAAGAGTTTAAAATGATGGGGAAATGCATTTGGCAAAACATAATATGTACTTTGCCAAACCCAACATTTGAAAACCGGTTCAAGACATTCAGCAGGACCACAGAGCACAACATATTCTCTTATCCTGAGAGTAAATGAAGGAGAAAACCCATGAAAGCAATGTACAACATACACTACAGGGTATAAATAATTTGCATTCAGCAAACCATGCCTAACTTTAAGACCTGAAGTCAAGACCAGCTTTTCCTGATCTTTAAGAATGCTTAATTACTCCTTTATAGGCACCTCTCATGTATGACACAGCATCATTTTTCTCCTATTCTCCTTTTCATGTAATTATTGTTTTCAACTTGAAAATTTTGGTTTACTACTTTTTAAAAGTATGCACACACTTAATTATGTATCTTTGTTACACACAGATTTTATATTTCATGTCTCCAAGAGCATCATAGTTCATTTTCCAGCTATATGTATGATGGCCCTAAAATTGAGGTGAAGTGAAATAGCTCAGTCGTGTCTGACTCTTCCCGACCCCGGGGACTCTAGCCTACCAGGCCCCACCCTCCAAGGGATTCTCCAGACAAGAATACTGAAGTGGGTTGCCATTTAAAATTAAGCATTTATATTTTAAATTAGTACTTTATATGATATTTAGAAAAGCTAAACTTTGAAGGCGATTTTTTTTCCCCTTGTTTTTGTTTCTGTTTCACTACAAGACCACACACATGGTCAGCAGATCTGATGTAGCAAAAAAGCTAGAGTCAATACAGAAATAACTGGAAACTGAGAAGAAAAAAAATGTAAGCAGTGAGTCCCAAAGAGGAAAGTAGAGCAAGAGAGGGAAAGCCAGTGGAGTTCTGCAGATGACTGAGTTCTAGAGGCTGACTGTACAGTAGGGTGATTACACCGGTTAATAAGGGTGTGCTGCACACTGAAAATTTGCTGTGAGAGTTGATCTCACATGTTGTCACCACAGAAAAATTTTAAAAAGGTAACTGTGTGAGGAAATGAGTATGTTAGGTAGCTTGACTATAGTAATGGTTTCGCTGTTGCTGTTTGTTATTGTTTCGGCACTAAGTCATGTCCAGCTCTTTACAACGCCATGGACTGTAACCCTCCAGGCTCCTCTATCCATGGAATTTCCCAGGCAAGAATTTTGGAGTGGGTTGCTGTTTCCTTCTCCAGGGGATCTTCCTGACTCAGGGATCGAACACACACCTTTTGCATTGCAGGGAGATTCTTTGCCACTGAGCCACCAGGGAAGCCCAGACATTTCATTATGTATATGTAAATCAAAATATCAGGTTGTACACATTAAATATATACATTTTTTATTTTAAAGATAGAAACATAAAAATAATTTTAAAAAGAAAGCCAATGGAAAAAATACACAAAATTTCTATTTCTGTGAGTAGTGGAAATGTTAAGAGATTTAAAAAGGAAGAGAAACATCATTATGGGGTAATATGATGTAACCAGATATCCTCCTTCTGTGCTTTATAATAGAAATTATCAAAAACAAGATTATCAGCATTTTGTGATCAATCAAAAGTTCAAAAAAAATATAATGTGTCTAATTACTAAATTGGAAAAGCGTTAATGCAAAATCTGTTTGAAAATTATAGTACCTCATGGGTGTAGTTATGGAGATTCGATACAAAGTTCTCCCAGGAAGTAGGAGATGTGTATAAGAGACAGGCTTATAATACACCGATGCATACTTGTGTATTTTCTCTTCATTATCTTATCATATATCTTGAAATGTCATTTATTCATTTGTTCTAGTATATCTTAGGGTCACTCTAGATGTGAAATATTCCAAGTTGAACCCATCATCACCTTCTTCTCAAATTGACTTCTGTTTCCATTGACCCTACCATTTTTTATACTTACTTAAAAGAACAAGTTACCTCTTTTTAATAGAGAAGACACTTTTAAAAATTTTGTTCACATTTAATTTTAATTTTTTTAGTTTATATTGGAGTGTAGTTGATTAACAATGTTGTGTTAGCTTCAAGTGTACAGCAAAATGATTCAGGTATATCTACATATTCTTTTTCAAATTATTTGTCCATTTAGGTTATTGCAGAATATTAACCAGCATTCCCTGTATTATATATATAATAGGTCCCTGTTAGTTATCTATTTTATATATACTAGTGTGTACATGGGGCTTCCCAGGTGGTGCTAGTGGTAAAGAACTCTCCTGCCAATGCGGGAGATGTAAGAGACTGGGTTCCATCCTTGGGTCAGGAAGATCCCCTGGAGAAGTGCATGGCAACCTATTCCAGTATTCTAGCCTAGATAATCCTATGGACAGAGGCTATACAGTCCCTAGGGCTGTAAAGAATCGAACTCGACTGAGGCAATTTAGCACACACACAGTGTGTACATGTGAATCCGAAATTCCTAATCTACCACACCCCTGTTAGTAATAAACATTTATCTAGGCTGAAAACACATTTCCTCTGGATCCTTTATTTACTCTATGAGCCTTCATGTAAGTCAACCTTTTCTGAAGTGTTTTCTCCAGAGTGGGTGTGATGTTCTCATCTTTTTTCCATATGTGCAGGCACATGCTCCTCAGGCCTTTCAGTGCTCTGGCCTCAGCCCACTGTATCCCACCACACCTCTCCCACTGATTCTGCAGTAATTCCACACCAGTCTTCTTCAAATAGAAGCTTCATTATTTCATTCTCCTAGTCACAACTTTCAGCAGCTTCCTATTTTCTATAGCATCAAGTCTATAGACTTTCTCACAGCCCTGATTTACCTTATTTATTATCTACTGCCAAATACATACCCTCAAGCCAGCAATAGTCACATGATTAAGACATGACTCTTACCCTGAAGGGGCTCGGATTTTCTGTAACAATTATAGTTCCTTCATCTCAACACTCTTTTGTGTTGTGCACTCTTATTTCATGGGTAATAGACTTGTTGCATGGCTAGACTATGAATGCTTTCTAGTTAGGGGTCATGACCCGTATTCTCTTTATTAGATCGTACTTCCCCTTACATTGTTTCTGGCACTAGTGTTTGTCTGTAAAAGACACACATGCCAATCAGTTTAATAATAAGATATTAAATATTTATTAAAATACTATCATTGATTTCAGAGATTAATACATATATGACTGCTAATCATAGTGAAAGACATTTTTAAAATTTAATTTATATAACACTATCTTGTTTTCAAAACTGACCACTTAGGTTTCAACTTAGAGAACATTTCCCCTGGAAAGTATTTCTTTGATTCCTCAACTTTGAATCAGGTAGCCCTTCTTTATTCTGCCTTTCTGTAGCAGCTTTCCTTGCCTCTATCTCTAAATTGACTCTATCTCTGATCACATTGAAATTGCCTGTTTCCTTTTATATCTCTCTTACTGCATTGTAAGGTATTTGAGGGGAGAGCTATGCTTCACTTACTGTTTTATTATTAAAACTTCATGGAAGGCCTGGCACAGTATAGCTGTACAGTGAATAAAAAAGTAATGGTGTTTCTTTTGTATACATTTGCCTTACAGAACAAATAAAGTACATATAAATAAAATGCTTTATTTTAAGTATAGCACATGCAAATGTCTCTCTGAAGTGTTTGATGAAACATGGCAAAAGCTAAACTGAAAATGAAGCTTTATAAGTGTGTGTATGTAATATAAATATGTATGAAATTATATGTAATTTTATATGTGCGAATATATACGAGATTATATTTGAAAATGCCATAAACTTTCAAAATTTTACATGAAATGTGTATTAATTATGAATTAAAAATTAAAATTATGATTATTACTTAAATTTAACCAATAACTAATGGTACACTTTTGCTATGCCTATATATAAAGCATAGGCTAATATTGAAAGAATTAAAATATTCCAGAAACAGTTTTCTTAATGTACCTTCCTAACTTCAAGGTTATTTGTTGGTTTGTTGGCTGGTAGTTATATGCCTTGACTCTGCATCCTCAATTCTCAATAAATTAAACTTATTTTTAAAAGATCTCAAATTATAGATGATGTAACTAAGAAAAAATACATCTATATGCTTAATACACTATTCTAGATCAGATAAACTTGGAAAAGTGGCATTGGGAACTACTGCTAGATAAAAGGGAAAAAAAAAACCAGTAATTTGTTGATCTCTTTAGCTTTCAGTGTCTGTAAATCTCTTTCCTTGCATTTCTATTCAATCTCTCTGTATACACATACACACACACACACACACAAACAAGCTCTAAAAACTCTGTTGAAACTACCAACTAATCTACTTTCTATGCCTGCATTGGGTTTCCCTGGCTCCTTTCTGTGAGTACTTGTTTAGCTCTCATTCTCCCTTGTGAACAGAGGTTAGATTCAACTTTTATTCATCAGTCTCTACTTGAATTAAATTGCTTATTTAATGTTATTTTAAAGATAGAAATGTTTATCTTTCCCTACAAGTCTTACTTATGAACTACTCCATTATGATAGACAATGAGAAAATAATCACCAATTCCTTCTAACAACAAGTTTGTATTGATTTTTAATTATCCGTTACTGTTTACATCAAAACTTGAATTATTTTTCCAGAACCTATAAAGCTGCAAATGCCTAATAAAACTGTATACTTATGTTTAACCTAGATTCAAATATTTTTTCCACAGTCTGACATGTTCCTTCCTTCTGTCTCTACATCTCTCTTTCTTTCCCCCAACCCTGCCTCAGGGTTGCTTCTGTAGTCATCCATAAGTTCTTGCAGTGGTTTTCCTCGCCAATACCCACCAGGATGAGCTACCATATATGAAATGATATGTACCAAAACACTTTAGAAAACAGTAAAATCCTTTAAGTAGATGTTATTACTCATTATTTTTACCATCTGGATCTTTGAGCTTATTTATATCCCACATTTTGTGCTAAAAATCTCATTTCCTTTATCTCTCATATTTAGAAATTCTTTGAACATTATCCAGCAATCATGAAAGCCTTTGGCTTTAAGCATAACTGACCAAAAGTATCCCATTCCACCCACTCCTTTTGGAGGAAAATAATTCACTTTCTGAGAGTGGAGTCTGCTATGGTGGGTGATCCCCTAGATGCTGTCACCCTAATTTACCACTTAACTTCCCCTTTAAAAAAGAAGTTGAAATCAACGTGCTTAAGCAGCAACATAATGCATTTCTTTTGAATACTGGCAAAAATAGAGTCCTAGTTGGAGCCTGAAATCTCAGGGTACAGACTACCCAGTTCACTGACAGCTGACGTCACTTATGCCACTTGGTATGCAAATCTATGTGCCATCAATGCAGGAGACTAAGTTATTTTCTGAGAAGCTGTGTTGTTTCTTAACCAGTTCTGTAACACAGTGAAGATTTTAAACATGAAACGTCAAATGTACTAATATGTGTTTTTTTTCCTGATCTTGTATATTTCACATTATAACTCTTTGTGAGACCTAATTATTTTCAGGGCATTTCCCCTTTTTCCTTTAATGAAATATTCAAGAAAAATAACCCTGTTTATAACATGTTAAGTCTTTATCATCTTTATGTTTATCAAAAGTGTCTGAGGATAACCCTGCAGGAGTCAAAAGCCTGTGGCAGGTTTTAGAGAATCATCTGCTGCCTCCTGAGCTGGAAGGATTTGCAGGCCAGAGCTCGGGAAGTTGCCATGGCTTGAGGGCAAAGCAGGCTTCTGCAGATAAACCTTAAGTCACAGATTCTACCTTTTGGAGCCAGATATCATTTTGTGGATTAATTAATACTTGTGAGGGCTTTAAGGATGAAAGACATTGTGAGTGTACAACATTTCTTATGTTAAAACAAAGGACAGCCTCTTTGGGGGGGAATCATTCTATGGATTAGGCTGTCCTTTCCTTAAATTGCAAAAAAAATTACCAAAAGCTCTTTAATCTTTCAAAATTCTACTTTGTTAAGATAAAAATTAGGTTTTTGGAAAAAGCACTCTCCCAAATCTTCAAGGTGGGAGTATATTAATAATGCTATATAATTTAAGAACCCTTATACAAACCATCTCCAAGTCTTCATTGCTTTATGTGCCCTTCCTTTACTTAAACAGGAATTTTTTTAATTTATTTTCATTTACAAAATGTTATCAGCATATAGATTTTACAGTGTTGTGTAGGAGTGTGTTAACTCCAATATTTGTTGAGGCCATCCCTGTGCTAGGTTTGGGTGTGATATGATATGCTAAATAGTCATGTCCTTTTCTGGAGGGCCTGTCAGTCCAGAGGTGAAGAGAAATATTAAACAAATAAAGAGAGTCATAATTCTATAAATGCAAATTACACAACATACTATGCCAGCAGACAGACAAGTTTCCATGAGAGAGGGAGAGCCTACTTTGGATTAAGTATTTATAAAAGCACAATTTGAAAGAGCCATTTAAATTGAGATTTACAGGGTGAATAGAGCTTGTTAATCAAATAACTGGAAGGATGCTGCAAACAGAAGGACTAGCAAGTACAGAGGCCTGGAAGTCAGAACAAAGTTGTTATACTGGAAAAACTGCATGAATGCTGCACTGGCTAGAAAAGAAAAAGAAAAAGGTGAAGTCGCTCAGTCATGTCTGACTCTTTGCTATCCTTTGGACTATAGCCTACCAGTCTCCTCCGTCCATGGGATTTTCCAGGCAAGAATACTGGAGTGGGTTGCCATTTCCTTCTCCAGGAGATCTTCCCGACCCAGGTATTGAACCTGGGTCTCCCGCATTGTAGGCAGATGTTTTACCGTTTGAGTCAGTAGACTGACTAGGGATATAAATCTGGAAATGTGGGTAGAGGGAGACAGTTCTCAGATAATGGTAAGGAGTTCAGAAGCCATTAAAATACAAAAACAGGTTACAATAACTTTTCCCATCAAGGCCTACATTTGAAATTCACTTAACTCTACAGTAGAGAAGAACAGTCACACAACAACGAAAAAGGTTATTAACATTGAGCAATCTTGTCTTCCCTATTGCCTTGACCAAAACTAGCTATAACAAAACAATTGAATTATGCTAATAAATTTCCCAGACAGTAACCAAGAAGGCCATTCTCACTGAATCCCAAAAACAGTTAAAGAAAGAACAGCATATTTGCATCAATGGCACGAAGAAATAGAATTCAGGGAAGAGAGAAAAAAGGAAGGAAAAGGAGATGCATTTGTACAGGAAAAGCTCCAAAAGACTGAATTTCTTGAGACAGAAAGAAGTGCCTTCATCAGCCTGTTTCCCAAATAGAACCGGGATTTTTTGGTGGTGACCAAATGAAACACACTGGTTACAAGATGAAAGGCTAAGGGGGTTCTTAAACATCAAATGCTAGTTTATTCAAGATGATATTTTGATGAGTTAAGGGTAAATAAATCAGAGACATGTGGGTAAAATTTCCCTTGAAATACACAAGAGTTTAAAATGATGGGGAAATGCATTTGGCAAAACATAATATGTACTTTGCCAAACCCAACATTTGAAAACCGGTTCAAGACATTCAGCAGGACCACAGAGCCCAACATATTCTCTTATCCTGAGAGTAAATGAAGGAGAAAACCCATGAAAGCAATGTACAACATACACTACAGGGTATAAATAATTTGCATTCAGCAAACCATGCCTAACTTTAAGACCTGAAGTCAAGACCAGCTTTTCCTGATCTTTAAGAATGCTTAATTACTCCTTTATAGGCACCTCTCATGTATGACACAGCATCATTTTTCTCCTATTCTCCTTTTCATGTAATTATTGTTTTCAACTTGAAAATTTTGGTTTACTACTTTTTAAAAGTATGCACACACTTAATTATGTATCTTTGTTACACACAGATTTTATATTTCATGTCTCCAAGAGCATCATAGTTCATTTTCCAGCTATATGTATGATGGCCCTAAAATTGAGGTGAAGTGAAATAGCTCAGTCGTGTCTGACTCTTCCCGACCCCGGGGACTCTAGCCTACCAGGCCCCACCCTCCAAGGGATTCTCCAGACAAGAATACTGAAGTGGGTTGCCATTTAAAATTAAGCATTTATATTTTAAATTAGTACTTTATATGATATTTAGAAAAGCTAAACTTTGAAGGCGATTTTTTTTCCCCTTGTTTTTGTTTCTGTTTCACTACAAGACCACACACATGGTCAGCAGATCTGATGTAGCAAAAAAGCTAGAGTCAATACAGAAATAACTGGAAACTGAGAAGAAAAAAAATGTAAGCAGTGAGTCCCAAAGAGGAAAGTAGAGCAAGAGAGGGAAAGCCAGTGGAGTTCTGCAGATGACTGAGTTCTAGAGGCTGACTGTACAGTAGGGTGATTACACCGGTTAATAAGGGTGTGCTGCACACTGAAAATTTGCTGTGAGAGTTGATCTCACATGTTGTCACCACAGAAAAATTTTAAAAAGGTAACTGTGTGAGGAAATGAGTATGTTAGGTAGCTTGACTATAGTAATGGTTTCGCTGTTGCTGTTTGTTATTGTTTCGGCACTAAGTCATGTCCAGCTCTTTACAACGCCATGGACTGTAACCCTCCAGGCTCCTCTATCCATGGAATTTCCCAGGCAAGAATTTTGGAGTGGGTTGCTGTTTCCTTCTCCAGGGGATCTTCCTGACTCAGGGATCGAACACACACCTTTTGCATTGCAGGGATATTCTTTGCCACTGAGCCACCAGGGAAGCCCAGACATTTCATTATGTATATGTAAATCAAAATATCAGGTTGTACACATTAAATATATACATTTTTTATTTTAAAGATAGAAACATAAAAATAATTTTAAAAAGAAAGCCAATGGAAAAAATACACAAAATTTCTATTTCTGTGAGTAGTGGAAATGTTAAGAGATTTAAAAAGGAAGAGAAACATCATTATGGGGTAATATGATGTAACCAGATATCCTCCTTCTGTGCTTTATAATAGAAATTATCAAAAACAAGATTATCAGCATTTTGTGATCAATCAAAAGTTCAAAAAAAATATAATGTGTCTAATTACTAAATTGGAAAAGCGTTAATGCAAAATCTGTTTGAAAATTATAGTACCTCATGGGTGTAGTTATGGAGATTCGATACAAAGTTCTCCCAGGAAGTAGGTTAGTCGTACAGAAATTTTCACAGGTTCCACTACTTTGGTGGGTTCTGTCCAGTTCAGGCCTGAGGCCTGTCTCAGTTTGGTGGATCGTAATAGATTGTATGTACCAATATTATCAGTGTTTACAGAGATGATGATCCCTAGGCTTTCCTTGGTAGCTCAGTGGTCAAGAATCCTCTGCTAACACAGGAGATGTGGGTTCCATCCGTGGGTCCACATGTTCCCCTGGAGGAAGAAATGGCAGCCCACTCTGGTGTACTTGCCTGGGAAGTCCCCTAGACTGAGGAGCCTACCCTCTGTGGGCTGTAGTCCATAGGGTCACAAAAGAGCCAGACACAACTTGGCAACTCAACAGCAATAGGATTACCTCACATCACGCAATCTCTAAGAGTCTGCTGTATAAACTTTAAATCTGATTTATTAATTTGTAATGGTGCATATCCTGATGTTGACTATGGTCCATCACATTCTATGTGAGAGGACTGAGGAAGCTGAATTAGGAGTCAGAAGATTGCCAGTGAACGCAGGAATCAGAACAAAGGAGAAAGAGCAATCATTCACATATATCCGCAGAACGAAGGCTCTATGTTTCTGGTACTAAACTTCAGTCTTTTCTCGTGAAAATGTGCTGAAAGTTTTAGATTCAACTTATTTTCATTTATAAACATGTATTTCAACAAAAGTCTTATAATGTACTGGTGTAGATGAACCTCTATTGTTTTCAATTCTACTTATTTTATCTGAGATCTACGTGAGGACTTCACATAGAAAAAATTGCAGTGTCTGTAGTTACGGTTACAGTCTGGTCTTTCTGCCTGATTGTTAACATTAATCACAGGCTGTCTTCTGCTCTCTTGCCTTGTATCTGGCTTCCAACTTAGGCTGATAAACAGGTGCTATCTGGATATCCCACCACCATTCATTCTTCTCATATGAATCTCAGCGCAGTTGTGTCTGCTGAGTACTCCCTCACTGCTAGCAGACTGGCTGGCATCCAATCTGGACAAATTGCTGATCTTTCCTGCCACTTAACATTAAATAGGGCTTTTGAGGAACACTGAACAAATAGCACAAGAAGCCAGATTCAGCATCTAAAGACTGGTTGATGTTTTTAAGTATATGGTTTAAGAAATGCTACAACTTTAAAGAACTTCAAGATGGCCTGGAACTTGGCATGTGGTATCCCAAAGTGAAAGGAAATGAACATTTCAGTTGATCAGTCGTGTCTGACTCCTTGTGACCCCATGGACTGTACATCACCAGTCTCCTCTGTCCATAGAATTCTCAGGCAAGATTATTGGAATGGGTAGCCATTCTTTTCTTCAGGATATCTTCTCAGCCCAGGGACTGAACTCAGGTCTCCTGCATTACAGGCAGATTCCTTACCATCTGATTCACCAGGGAAACACACGCCTAAACCTAAACATAATTTTGTAAATTACCAGAGGCAAGACCATCTGGGTCCTAGATGACCAATGTAGTCCACTGTAATTTATAGATTACTTTCCATTCAAACCATGGGATTAACATAAAAGAGCAATAAGTAATTAAAGTAATTAATATGGTACCATATATAAACCCACATGCAAAATACAGAGCAATCTTCTGCTTGCCCTAATACTTCTTTTGGCTCCTATGAACCTCCTGGAATAAGTGATTCCTAGTGCCTGAAACATGAAAAATTATTTCAAAATATGATGTCAAGGAATAATAAAGTAATTAAGTGTATATCATGGAAACTTTGCTCTTCAGCATGGGACTTGAATAATGCAGTGCTTTCAGTATAGGAAAACTGATTGGAGTTTTCTATTCCAGGACAAAAGCTGTTCTCATCTCTGAGGTAACTGGAGGCAAGTATGGTATCCAGTCCCTCCAAAAGAGGAATAGGAGTATCTTGAAATGTGATCTCATAATGATATAAACCTCAACAAAATTAAAGTTGTCCTATTAGTCTTTGTGGTGCTTCCCTAGTGGCTTGGCGGTAAGAATCCACTTGCAATGCAGGAGACAAGGGTCAGATAGATCCCCTGGAGGAAGGCATGGCAACCCTCTCTAGTACTCTTGCCTAGAGAATCCCATGGACAGAGAAACCTGGTGGGCTGCAGCCCATAAGGTCACACAGAGTCAGACATGACTGATGTGACTATGCAGCAGAAACATTAGCCTTTGCAGTCCCCTTGTGAGAAGAGGAACTGGTATTTAGGGGAAGGGGATGTTATTTTAAAATGTATTGAAAAAAGGTTGTATATCAAGTATGAAAGAAACAATGGAGAGAAATGAACAGACATGGGAATAGTTCATGATGGTTGCACAAGTATATAATTACATGTAAAACGTATATGCAGATACACAGATATATAAAAATATGCACTGTAGAAATAAATGTAACTGGTAAAAGTACACACTAGAAGGATTACTGGTGTCTCCCAATGACCAGGAAGGCAACTTGGACATTAGAAGATAATATAAAAGAAGATTCCTTACCTGTTTTCTCTGGGACCTCTGTGTGGACATGCCTAGCAACTCTATTGCATTGATCAAAGGCCATGAAAACTGACCCATCCTGTTTGATGGCAATGATGTCCATTTATAGAAGCCTAACATGAGAAATCCAGCCCCTGGCCTCAATCTCAGTTATCTTGAAAAGGTCCAGTGCATAGAGGAACATTACTTATTCAAGGAGAGAGAATTTTAAGGTATATAACTCAAGCCAGCTTATGTTGATTTCTCCCTGAAAGAATATTAGGTTTCTACTTTCACATTTTCCTTCTCTTTTTAGATAAGGTAAGGTAAAGTCGCTCAGTCGTGTCCAACTCTTTGCGACCCCGTGGACTGTAACCTATTAGGCTTCTCCATCCATGGGATTTTCCAGGCAAGAATACTGGAGTGGATTGCCATTTCCTTCCCCAGGGGATCTTCCCGACCCAGGGATCGAACCTGGGTCTCCCGCATTGGAGGCAGACGCTTTAACCGCTGAGCCACCACGGAAGCCCCCTTTTTAGATAAGTGGTCATCAATAATACATCTCTGGGAACTAAATATCCACCTAGTAGCCTTTTAGTGATTTTTTTTTTTCTGGGGGAAGGCTATATTCTTAGCTAATAATGTATGCATAAAATTTTATTATGGATTGAGAGATTTTGTAGGTTTTTGGTAGATAGATTCAGTCTTTTGGTAACTTATTTTCATCAGAAGAAATCTTAAATAAAGTGGTAAATTTTATCTATCATTCATTCAGTTCACTTCAGTCGCTCAGTCGTGTCTGACTCTTTGTGACCCCCATGGACTGCAGCACACCAGGCTTCCCTGTCCATCACCAACTCCCGGAGCTTGCTCAAACTCATGTCCAGTGAGTCAGTGATGCCATCCAGCCATCAACCATCTATTATTTGTTACACAACAAAATTTCTGAATATACATTCATAAAGAAAGGGACATCTTCTGTGATGCTAATTGCTCTTAAAAACATCTCTCTTCTAAATGTTTGTGGAAGCTAGTGATGCCCAAAATTAATTACTAAATGTATTATATGGATTTAGGGGATAGACAAATAAGATTTTCTGGCACTAAAAGAAGAGACAGTATATATTAGGACAAAAGGTGATTAAAGCAAATGAATAGACATATCTAAGTACAAAAGAGGCATCACTGAGCATCATGATTCTAAAAGTTATCTAAGAGAGCTTCCTTAGTTTCTTCTAGGTTTGCAGAAAATATGCTGAAATAAAAGAAATTCTCTGGAAATGTAGCTATGTGAAAAATAGTATGCAATGATTATCATAAATTTTCATTATCTTCATTATTTTTAAAAATATGTATTCATCCAATATATTGTGAAAGCTAAGTATCGTGCTATGTATTTGAAAATAATAAACAAATGAGAAAAGAACTCACTCATATCAGAGTGAGTCTTATAAATAGCCAGTTTTTTAAGTGATGAAATTTTAGTGGTTTGGGAAAAGTATTAGTCGTTCAGTTGTGTCTGACTCTTTGTGACTCCGTGGACCCCCTTTATCCTGCCAGGCTCTTCTGTCCATGGAATTCTCCAGGCAAGAATATTGGGGTGGGTAGCCATTTCTTTCTTCAAGAGATCTTCCTGACCCAGGGACAATTCACTCCCAAATAGCTCTTTTTTTAATCTATTGTAATGCACATATAGTTATTTTGTTTGTTTGTTTGCTTGTTTGTTTGCTTACCCAGTTTCCTATAAAAATTTAGATAAACATTTAAGCAGCCATTCACTTATCATTTATCCACTCATTTGTTCAAACAATATTTATTATTGTAATTATTGGTGGCAGCAAGTACTCTATCTTCTGGGAACCCTGCTGTGACAGGAAGAGTCACAGCACAGGTGCAGGTACAACCCAATAAGCCCTATGGTAGTGATAACAGCAGAATGAAAAATCAAGATTCAGAAAAGGGCATTTAAAAGGGATTGCAGAGGAAACATGGAAGAACTCAGCACAGGTGCAGGTACAACCCAATAAGCCCTATGATAGTGATAACAGCAGAATGAAAAATCAAGATTCAGAAAAGGGCATTTAAAAGGGATTGCAGAGGAAACATGGAAGAACTCAGCACAGGTGCAGGTACAACCCAATAAGCCCTATGATAGTGATAACAGCAGAATGAAAAATCAAGATTCAGAAAAGGGCATTTAAAAGGGATTGCAGAGGAAACATGGAAGAACTCAGCACAGGTGCAGGTACAACCCAATAAGCCCTATGATAGTGATAACAGCAGAATGAAAAATCAAGATTCAGAAAAGGGCATTTAAAAGGGATTGCAGAGGAAACATGGAAGAACTCAGCACAGGTGCAGGTACAACCCAATAAGCCCTATGATAGTGATAACAGCAGAATGAAAAATCAAGATTCAGAAAAGGGCATTTAAAAGGGATTGCAGAGGAAACATGGAAGAACTCAGCACAGGTGCAGGTACAACCCAATAAGCCCTATGATAGTGATAACAGCAGAATGAAAAATCAAGATTCAGAAAAGGGCATTTAAAAGGGATTGCAGAGGAAACATGGAAGAACTCAGCACAGGTGCAGGTACAACCCAATAAGCCCTATGATAGTGATAACAGCAGAATGAAAAATCAAGATTCAGAAAAGGGCATTTAAAAGGGATTGCAGAGGAAACATGGAAGAACTCAGCACAGGTGCAGGTACAACCCAATAAGCCCTATGATAGTGATAACAGCAGAATGAAAAATCAAGATTCAGAAAAGGGCATTTAAAAGGGATTGCAGAGGAAACATGGAAGAACTGTATAACAACAGAGATACACAATACATTTTAAAGTGGATTCAATATATTTGGAAATTTATGTGATGACAGTATGGTGGGAGTGAAGTATTGCAGTCAGGAGGAAAGCATGTAGGATGGCACTGAGGGGTATGGTCGTTTGTTAGTAGGCAGGTGACTCCTAAAAGCTTACAGCGTATAGTATGGGACACGGGTCAAGCTTGTTGGCAATTCACCAAGATTGAAAAGTTGCAGTGAGGGTAAGAAATAGGGATGAGAAGAGTGCAGGACTGGAAGAGGAAGATAGAAATAGGGCACTAAGAAATTAAAACATCTATTGCAGACTTTGATGGGAGTCAATTCAGTTCAGTTGCTCAGTTGTGTCCAACTCTTTGTGACCCCATGAGCTGCAGCATGCCAGGCCTCCCAGTTCATCACTAACTGCCCAAGTTTGCTCAAACTCATGTCCGTTGAGTCGGTGATGCCATCCAACCATCTCATCCTCTGTCGTCCCCTTCTTCTCTCACCTTCAATCTTTCCCAGCATCAGGGTCTTTTCAAATGAGTCAGCTCTTCGCATCAGGTTGCCAAAGTATTGGAGTTTCAGCTTCAACATCAGTCCTTCCAATGAATATTGGACTGATTTCCTTTAGGATGGACTGGTTGAATCTCCCTGCTGTTCAAGGGACTCTCAAGAGTCTTCTCCAACACCACAGTTCAAAAGTATCAGTTCTTCGGTGCTCAGCTTTCTTTATAGTCCAACTCTTACATCCATATAAGACTACTGGAAAAACCATAGCTTTGAATAGACAGGCCTTCATTGGTAAAGTAATGTCTCTGCTTTTTAATATGCTGTCTAGGTTGGTCATAACTTTTCTTCCAAGGAGTAAGCATCTTTTAAATTCATGGCTGAAATTACCATCTGTGACTGGGATGTCACTGCATCACTTTTAATTCTGTATATATTTACCCTGCTGCTGCTGTACCCTGCTGCTGCTGCTGCTAAGTCGCTTCAGTCATGTCCGACTCTGTGTGACCCCATAGATGGCAGCCCACTAGGCTCCTCTGTCCCTGGGATTCTCCAGGCAAGAATACTGGAGTGGATTGCCATTTCCTTCTCCAATGCAGGAAAGTGAAAAGTGAAAGTGAAGTCACTCAGTCGTGTCCGACTCTTAGCAACCCCACGGACTGCAGCCCACCAGGCTCCTTCATCCATGGGATTTTCCAGGCAAGAGTACTGGAATGGGTTGCCATTGCCTTCTCTGATATATTTACCCTAGAACTCCACAAAAATCTCTGTGGAGTGATAAGGAATAGTTGAATCTCTCTTAAGCAATATGCAGTTATATTAACAGTGAAAGCCATTAAATACAAATAGGAAAAGAAGCAAGCCCACCCCAAGGAGGAAGATAATGAGAGAATGCTGCTACAGTGTTTCTTGGCAGCTAGCTGAACAAAATGCGTGAAATATCAGGGTTTC
Source organism: Oreotragus oreotragus (assembly GCA_006410675.1). NCBI lineage: Eukaryota > Metazoa > Chordata > Mammalia > Artiodactyla > Bovidae > Oreotragus > Oreotragus oreotragus. Next base: position 137,947 of record SJYX01005976.1, read on the forward strand.
AAATGCTCTTCCAGCTTAACCAGCTACCTAGTTCTATTGAATTGTTTGCTCTCACAGCCCTCAGCAGGTATATGGAAGGGGAAGTAGACACGAGGGGTGAAAAGGAGGAACTTTCCCAAGGATGATAAGTAAAATTAAGGAAGGCATTAAATCTATCTTTGTTTTACCATTTTTAATCAATTTTGTAAGGAAGTGACTTCAGTGCCCAGAAGGAAGTGTGAATAAAGGTGTATCACTCTTCAACAAATCATTCACATTACTCTTTGTAATATTTCGTTTGGATACTTAACATCTTGTCATGACTATGATCTTGCAGGCACTTCCCATAAGCTATCTATGCATTATTGATAAAGTTCTATGACTGGAAACGTCCATCACTGCAGTGACTGTTGGAAAGCGTAGGTCCATTCGAACTAATAACGTGTATGAGTCTGTCACAGTTTTAATGTACGTATTCTTCTTGCAGATGGTTGAAAAAGAAGGTTATCTTCAAAAAGCTAAAATTGCAGATGGAGGAAAGAAACTAAGGTAGTAAACTTTCTTTTCATTCACTTTTATATAACTATGCTAGTTCTCCATCTCCTCAATTTGTGTTGCTGCTATTGTTTAGAAAGGTAGGCCCTGTGGTGCAGGACTAGAATATTCCTCTCTGTTATCACTAAGGTCAACATTATTTTTAATTTAACTATAGGTTTCCAACAAAGCACTACATTTTATTTTATTGCACAGAATATGAATGAAGTGCTTCATGACCCTCTAAAACTTGAAATTAAAAAATATGCAAAGAAATAAGAAAGTGGGTCTTACGTTCTGTGATTAACAGAATAAAGGATGAAGGGACTCGTTTTGCAGTATAAAAAATCTCCTATAATACATTGAGAGCATAATTTTTTGAAGGATGGAGGATTTGAGATACATTTGTTGCTCAGTAAAAATCATTTAAGAAAGAAAAATGAGAGAAAAATATCGTCTGTTAGATAAAAAGTTGAAAGTTGCTGCATTTGGAGATGAGAGTGACACAGAGTAGGTGAGANACATTGAGAGCATAATTTTTTGAAGGATGGAGGATTTGAGATACATTTGTTGCTCAGTAAAAATCATTTGAGAAAGAAAAATGAGAGAAAAATATCGTCTGTTAGATAAAAAGTTGAAAGTTGCTGCATTTGGAGATGAGAGTGACACAGAGTAGGTGAGAGAAAGTAGACAATGCAGGAAGAATTTCCTTAGGCGACAGGAAAAAAAAACTTTAATAATAAAAAATGAGGTTGATAGGAGGGTAGTCAAAGATGCTACATATTGTGTTTAAAGTATGGGCTATTTAGAAGTAAACATTTCTATTTTAGAATGTCCCCTATTTCTCATGTAAGTCTTATTATATACTTAGTTTTGTGATAAGTTAAATGCAAACTGCAAAGGTATGTAGAAAGTACTCACAGTAGGAGACAAAGCATTTATTCATGACTATATAATTAACAATTAAAATCATAAAGGATAAATGTACCAATTAGCTTCACAATGGGACACTTATTAATTGTATAATATAGTTTATTACTGAGATTGAACTCTGGCCAACACTAGAAAATGGAGTATGTTATTGTTTGCTTGCTATAATGGAGTTAGTATATATCTATTTAAAATAAGTAAAATTGGAGAAAACTATCATCCATAATTCCACTACTTAAAATAACTCTCAGTTTTAAAGAACAAATTCTATTGTGTTTTATTTTGGGGTAAACAGGGCCTTCAGCCTTCTCCTAGACTACTTTTCTGCAGTATCTCCGCAGCCACCCTCCCTTGAAGGATCAAGGAGGGAAATACACAGGAGACAAGATCAAATGCAATACTGTTTTCAAAGACTCATCAAGCCCAGGCTCCAGTGGAGAACCTGACTTAATGTGTTAAGTTCTGAAAGGGCAGTAGGGATTCTTTGACTAACCCAGCCTAGTGCCAACTTTCCCCTGGACTTCACTTCCAGATATATTAGCCTGTGGAAGGAGTGTGGAGAGTGCAGCAATAAGCCTTCCCAGGATAAACCAAAGCCCTTTCTTACCTTACCAGCTATGTGGACATCATATCCAAAGAAGGATAGAAAAGGGCTTGTCAAAGTTACCACTTCAGCCTTTCCCTGGGGCTTTGTAGGAAGAAGGAGGTGATAGCTTTGGTAGGTCTTAGACTCCAGCCTCATGCAAGGAAGAGGAGGAGATCCTAAAAGGGATTCCAAGCAAATTTTGTACAGTGTCCTTGCCCATAGCCCTCCATAATCCATTCTTGTAAAATGTTTTCCTAGAAGGTGGTGTCAAGAAAAGTTAAAGGGGCAGAACCAGGCCTTTTCCCTCACCAGCTCGCGTGAACAACACATTTTTAGGTAGCTTCAATCAGTGTGTATATCATTTATATTTGTTTTGTTTGTTTGTTTAACCAGTTTACATACCAGTTATGTGTTCTAGCTTAAATTCATACAAACATTAGTTTGTACTATGTTTCATTGTTATTTCAATCATCTTCCATGGAATTATGCATTCTTTCAGCTTTTTTTTTTCATTTAAAATTATATAACTTTTAGTTTGCCTTTCTTTTTGTTTTTAGCCTCTGGTGCACAATTGGGTTGATTATCCTCTTCAGTGTGTGGCCTTGTATTATCATCTTTCTGGGCAAGACTCCTAGCTGGGTTTACTTAGTCTCCATTCCTCGCTTTAATCCTCTGTAGAATGTGTGTTCCTCAAATCCAGTCTCCATGTATTTATTTGGCTATATGTGTGGCATACTAGAAAACAGCATGTAAGTGAATATGCTCTAAATTGCAGAAGTCTTTGGATTATAGAGGCTTCCATGATGGCTCAGCAGTAAAGAACCTGCCTGCAATGCAGGAGATGCAGGAGACACGGGAGACATGAGTTCAATCCCTGGGTCAAGAAGGAGGAGGAAATGACAACCCACTTACTATATTCTTGCTTGAAAACACCCCATGGACAGAGGAGCCTCACATGCTACAGTCCATGAGGTCGCAAAGAATCAGACACGACTGAGAGAATGAGCGCTTTGGGCTATAAGCCTCATTCTGTTTTATACTAGTTTCATTCAACATTCATCAGTATTAGGGTTATCCATCTACAGCTGTATACTTAAAACACATTAATTTCTTCCAGCTTTCTACCCATTTTGCCATTGTGTGCACACATCAAATTTTACTTACACAGTCTTCCAGGAGTGGATACTTAAATTGTCCCTACTCCTTCCATCCCAAATAACATTGCAATAAATGACACATGTATGTCTCCTTACAAATATATTAGGAATTCTCTCTGGGGCATAAACCCAGGTGGCTCAGTGGTAAAGAATCTTCCTGCCAATGCAGCAGACATGGGATCAATCCCTGTGTTGGAAAGAACCCTTGGAGAAGGAAATGGTAACCTACTCCAGTATTATTGCCTGAAAAATCCCATGGACAGAGGAGCCTGGTGAGGTACAGTCCATGGGGTCACAAAAGAGTTAGACATGACTTAGTGGCTAAACAACACAAAACGACTGCTTGATGGTAAAGGCACATACAGTTATAAATCCACTGAGTGCTGCTGCCAAACTTTCTCAAGAATGAATGCATCAGCTCATATTCTCTTCACAATGCAAAGATCACCCGTCACCACAATCTCATCAGTGTAAAAATCCCATGGACAGAGGAGCCTGGTGAGGTACAGTCCATGGGGTCACAAAAGAGTTAGACATGACTTAGTGGCTAAACAACACAAAACGACTGCTTGATGGTAAAGGCACATACAGTTATAAATCCACTGAGTGCTGCTGCCAAACTTTCTCAAGAATGAATGCATCAGCTCATATTCTCTTCACAATGCAAAGATCACCCGTCACCACAATCTCATCAGTGTCTAGCTTTACTAAATTTCAGTTTTTCAAGTTGATATCTATAGAACATAGCATTGGTTTTATTAATAATTTTATCCCTCTGGTTGGTGTTTCAGTTCAGTATCTCACTTTTCTTTTCTTGTGACAATTTCTAATATGCACCAGGTAGTATATACCTTGGTCAACTTTTATATTAAAGTTATAAAGACTTTATAGATTGAAAATTGTAGATATAGTCAACATATTTCATAACATATGATATCCTAAAATGTTGATGGGACTATAGGGCACCAAGCCATTTTACATTCCTCTTTTATTACATTTTTAAGTTGATTCAAGTTTATACTAAAATAGTTATAATTGCAGTAAACCTACTATTGCTTGCTTTTATATTTTCTTAACAGAAATTCTAAGCCTAGATGTCTTGAGTAAATCACAAGACCACATTTTTTTTAATGACTGTTATGTATAGCCCTACTGCTTGCCTGAGGAGTCTGTATGTTTTTGTAACTAACAACAGAATAATCAATTTAATCATAACTGAAAAGTTGTATAATTTTTAACCCATTGATAATTTAGTAACTATTCAATAGTATACTATAGTTGTTATAATTTGTATTTCTTATGTAAAATTTCTTGCCATGGTCTTGTCCCTATTTATCAAGGAACTTTATATCTTTTTATAAATTTGAATGTGTTATAACAATAATAACAGATGCTTATTCTTTAGAGTACTTGGATAATTGCTTTAGCAGTAACAATGAAATAATACTCTAAACAGGCTATGTTACTGCTATCAATTTTACAAGTGGAGAAACTTGGCCCCTTCTACCAACCTCTCCTTCTCCCAGTCTTACTCTGTATATAGTTGGTATCAGATTTTAGCTATGTCCTCTGTATGAAGTAGGTTAGATTTTTCCATCTTGGTAGAAGATGTTTGAGACCAGGAAGCAAAAACTGTTCTTTTATTTCATACCATCAGCAGTACCAAGGGTTCCAACTGTCACTTAACAAATACTATTTTATTAATCTCTATAAATTTTCCAGGCTTCCCTGGTGGCTCAGTGGTAAAGAACCCACCTGTCAATGCAGGAGACGTAGGTTCCATCCCTGGGTCAGGAAGATCCCCTGGAGAAGGGAATGGCAACCCACTCCAGTGTTCTTGGTCAGGAAATCCTATGGACAGAGACGCCTGGTAGGCTGCAGTCCATGGGGCTGCAAAGGAGTCAGACACGACTTAGTGACTAGACAACAACAACAATAAATTTTCTACTCATAAATCCGTGACATATCATCCATATCGTGTTCTGTGTTCTTCTTGTCTTTCTTCCCCTCTTCCTGTTCCTTTTTCTTTAACTCCCTTTCCTTTTTCATGTATTTTTTTCTTTATTTCTAAGAAAAGTTTGACCTGTCTCTGAATACAGCAAGAGTTGGTGGAAAGTAGAACAGCTTGGCTATATCTTACATCTATAAAGGGCCATGAATTTAGCTTTATTTGGAAATGAAGTTCTAGAAGTTTCCCCAGACAGACAGGATTGAAAGCCAAAGACATTCAGCATTCAACTTTAGATTTTCTTTGTGAACATTGAAAGTGTGTTTTTCTGATAAAGTTTAGAAATCCCTGCATTTTGTTACATCTGTTCCCAAAAGAGAAGTAGCTCATGTCTCTGAAGTTCTCGGAGACCTTGGCAAAGAGCTGCTTTCAATTCTTTAATTTGTAAAAGGCCCCTGACAGCATGCACGCTTTCTGTACCCTTAACTCTCCTACTACACCTTTCATTTTAAGCCTGCCCCTTTGTCATCTCATTTGCGGCTTGTACATCTTATCGCATGTGGCTTTTCACTCTACTCTGCTCTTCAGAGGGAGTGGAAAGACGTACCTGAGGATGAAAGGATGCACAGAGGTGTATTTGGAAGACATAAAAGTAGTATAGTGTTATGTCTACCAGTGTTCATTTTCATCCCAGAGCCCCAGGGATGAAAAACCTTTGTTTTTGTTTTTTTCTTCTTTTTAAACAATTGTTCCTAAGAATAGACTTTCTGTGGAACATGGTACTAAAGTACCCTCCTAACATAAACATTATTATTATTTTAGCATTTTCTGCTCAAGATTCTAATGAATTATTCCAGGTTCCATTTGCCTTTCTCTCTTTTTATGTTCAGTACTAAGGACTAGGGGGAACATTTGAAAAGTATGGAATAGAGATGTGATTTTGTAAAAGATTTCTTTAGTTTCATGATTTCCAACACGTGCTTTTATAATTTCTAACTTCTAGTAAACCTGTGAAAATAGAAAGCTTTTACATTTCTTGCAGTAGTAACAGCGATATGTATATTTATACACCAGTGTCTCTTTGATTTTTTTTAAGTAGAGGCAAATTACAAAAAGCTTAGGATATTAGACAAGAAATGTGTTACTTGCATACCAGTTTGAGAACTAGTTAGAATATTTAGCAGTGTCTGAGTGATTGTTCAGTAAATCAGTCAAGGACACTGGAGTAAATCAGTTTCACCTGCCACCAGGGGTGCAGAATCAACTCAAATCTAGTGTAACCAAGTCAGATAACAGAGGCAAGCAACAGCAAAGAGAGCCTGAAATTTACAAAGTAACCTCACATCTATTTTCCTTTGATTTTCTGGCTTGCCATCATGTCATTACCAAAGGAGGCACTGGAGAGGTGAGTGTAATATATAAAACTAAAGTGTTAGAGTAGATGAATCCCTTCAACATGAACCCAAGCTAACAGATTCTAACAATGATAACAAATATTTTAAGGGCCATTTTCCATCAAGTGTTCTTCAGATGAGCAGTTATAAAGTTGCTCTTATTATGTGCTGCCATCCGGTGTCCATTTCATAGAATGCAAAGAATTTTTGGTCAAGCTGATGTTTGTGTTTAGTTTCTTTGGTTTGGGGTTTTTTGTTTGTTTGGTTTTGGTTTTACTTTCTACATTGACAAGTCAGGATTTATTTTAAAAATGTTCTCTAAAGTGTCACTTGGAGAAGATGTCCCACCAATTGCATTAACTGCTTGTCCTTATTAGAAGTTAGTTCTTCCTCCTTCTTAATTACATTAAGGATCCTCACTGCCACCCCTCCCCCATCTTAAATGTGATATCTTGTGACAAAAATTTAAAATAAATACCTGCAGTTATTGTCCCAGGATATATTTCCTGTGCTGAGTCACTAGCATTAATGTCAATCCCTTACCTAATTGCTATATGGAGACTCTCTCACCTATTCCTAGGACATCTGACTTACTGAAGTTGGACATTTCCTGACTTATGTGTCTTACTTAACACACGAGTCTATCCAACATCTAGATTTTTACCTCTCTGTGTGGAAAAATTAAAAAAAAAAAAAAAAGAATGCCCTCAAATTTAAGATGATGAAATGTTGATGCATTAATTGGCTCCCATCTTGGGAACGTAGGGCTGAAAATGCTCCCAGTTCGGCACTGCAGAACAGCCCAGATCAGTCTAAGAAGTAGCCTTGCTCCAAGGAGAAAGATGTTCAAGGACTTATTTGGCAATAGTAAGGAGTCTTCCTCTCTCAGGGCTATCATGAGGCTCTCCATAGACAAGCGCAGTATGACTGAGGGAGAGTTATGTGCCATCTGCTCTAGAGATGGTCAGCAGAATGAGTGGGGCCTTCAAGCTTCAGAAGACTTGGCCTGAACCCCATATTTATGACTTTGATGCCCTTGGATAGGATGTAGCCTCACAACACCTCAGTTCTCTTATCTGTAGTGTGTGGATTATCGCCCACCTCCCGATGCTATTTGGATAATTCATTTGTTCCCATGTTTACTACCTGTCTCCAGTGAGTTAGAGGTAAATGCCTTGAGTTCTCTGCTGTTTGCCTTTATGTATGCAGGCTTTGGAATTGTATCTGTTCTGTGGTAGATGCTCAGTAGATACTTGTGGCTGGCATGGGGATTAAATTTCTTGACTGTGAGAACTGATGCATGCTTACCAGCTTATTTTATTGACACACATATGAGAAGTCAGGAAGCCCTCTGGAGAAAGCTCGGGTCATGCCACTAGAATTTTAAATTAGAAAAGATGTATTAAACCAGGAACATTAGATAGTTTTAAAATGATTCTATGAAAGACTTGTCAGAACACTTGGCAATTAAGTAATAAATAAGGGAAATGCAAGAAGTAGGTGCTTTGCAGCCCTTTGGTCGCTGGTGTTGTTCAGTCGTTAAGTTGTGTCTGACTCTAGGTGTGTGATGCTCCTGAAATTTGAGAACCCATATATTCTTTTATTCAAAAACATTTGAGAACTCCCCTGGTGGTCCAGTGTTTAAGACTCTGAGCTTCCACAGTGCGGGGCATGGATTCAGTTCCTGGTCAGGGAAGTTCCACGTGCCTTATGGACTCCGCCCCCCTAAAACCACCAAATATCAAAACATAATAACAACAAGAAATAAAAAAACTTTGATAAGCACTCACTATATGTCAGATATGGGTTTCCCTGGTGACTGAGTGGTAAAGAATCTGCCTGTAACGCAGGAGATCCCTGGGCCAGGAAGATCCCCTGGAAAAGAAAATGGAAATTCACTTGAGTATCCTTTCATGGAAATCCCATGGACAGAGGAGCCTGGCAGGCTACAGTCCACAGAGTCACAAAAAAAAGAGTGACTGAGTGACAGCGTAACAACAAACACAGCCCACAGATACTGTGGCCAGGCGTGGCTCTAGGTGTGGTGTTCCCTTCCCTGAGGGTGCTAGGCAAGTAGAGAGACTTTTCTTTCCGTTCTGAAAATTACTTCTTCCTCAAAAGGTCTGTTTAAAAGTCCTGTGTAAGTAAGTCCTCTAAACTTGAAGGAGCTACTCACCTCCTGAGTTGAATCTCAATATACTGAAAAACTGTCGCCTATAAGGATGTGATGGCATGTAGAAAGCGTTAGAATTTCAAGTCAAGGCAAAACCTTGCCAGTTGATCCAATTCACACCCCTTCCAGAGCTGACAGTGCCATCCAGATGCTCATTGTGTTAGAGTAACTGGTGAGAAGCATTTCTGCTGATATCCTGAGAATTACAGGTGACACAGAGGGCCAAACACACCAAATGGGGAATAGACTTGAAAGCTATTGTAAAGAAAATAGCTAAGTCTTTATTCAGAAGATAAAGGTCCTGACCTATGTCATAAGGTAAAAGATATTCCCAGTAGCTGAATTTTCAGTCACTCCTACAGGAGCGGCTTTTGAAACACTTTCTGGTTTTAGACTCCCTACTGAGTACATGCGAATCTGCTCATCACAAACCAGAATAACCCCCTAGCAGGAAAGAGACAGGGGTGGTGTCATAGTTAGAAGCACACCCCTGCTTCTGGCTTCTTCTGAGCAGTTGACAGGTTTATCATTAACTCCTTTTGGTATATACTAAGTTGCTTCAGTGTGTCAGACTCTTTGCGACCCTACGGACTGCCGCCCGCGTTCCTCTGTCCATGGGATTCTCCAGGCAAGAATACTAGAGTAGGTTGCCGTGCCCTCCTCCAGGGGATCTTTCAGACCCCAGGATCAAACACATGTCTCCTGCATCTTCTGCATCTCAAGCGGATTCTTTAAAGCTGAGCTACAAGGGGCAGGGTGGGGGTGGCAGTCCACGAACTCCTTTAAATCAGTTCAATTCCCAAGAGAAAAAAAGCGCTTCAGAGTAGTGGGCCTTTGACCAATCCTTCTGATTATTATTAGGTAAAATAGTAAATAAGGCAGTCCAGAAGGCTTGTACCTTGCCATAGGCTCTGCACTCTAGCTTCTATAACTTGAGATTTAGGACTAGAACTATGGTGAAAGCTGACATGGGCAATCTCCTTAACCAAGAAAGTGGTACAGTCATACATTGGAGATATGGCTGCTTTGGATCCAGGACACCTCCATAAAGAGAATAAGGCACCAAAAAGAGTCATATAATATTTTTGGTGTCCCAGAACATATAAATTTATGTTTATACCCCTACTGTAGTCTATTAATAATAGCATTATGTCTAAAAAAACAATGTATATACCTTAATTAAAAAATACTGTATTGCTAAAACATGATGATCATCATCTGAGCCTCAATATGACTCACAAAAAAGTGAGTCATATTATTCTTTTGCTGGTGGAGGGTTTTGCCTCAGCTGCTGACTGATGAGGGTGGTGGTTACTAATGGTTGGGGTTGCTGCAGCAATTTATTAAAATAAGAAAATAATGAAGTTTACCACATCAATTGACTTTTCCTTTCATAAGCAACTTCTCTGTAGCATGCAGTGCTGTTTAAAAGCATTTTACTCACAGTAGAACTTCTTTCAAATTGCATTCAGTCCTTTCAAACTCTGCTACTGGTTTATCAACTACACTTATGTAATATCCTGAATCCTTTTTTGTCATTTAAACAATCTTCACAGAAGCTTACCAGAAATAGATGCCATCTCGTGAAACCATTTACTTTCCTCATCCATAAGAAGCCATTTTTCATCCCTTAAAGTTTTTCATGAAATGGTAACAATTTAGCCTCATCTTCAGGCTCCACCTCCAATTCCAGTTCTCTGGCTAATTCCACCATATCTGCACTCACTCCTCTGCTGAAATATTGAGTGAACCCTTCAGAGTCATTCATGAGGCTTGGAATCAACTTCTTCAAAGTCCTGTTAATGTTAATGTTCTGACCTCTTCCCCTGAATCAAGAATGTTCTTCGTGGTATGAAGAATATTGAATACTTTCCAGGTCTTCAGTTTACTTTGCCCAGATCTATCAGAGGAATCATGACCTATGGCAGCTATAGCATTACAAAAAGTATTTCTTAATATAATAAGACTGTCTGGTTCATGGGCTGCAGAATGGATGTTGTGTTAGCAGGCATAAAAACATTAATTTCATAGTGTATCTTCATCAGCGCTCTGGAGTAACCAAGTACATTGTCAATGAACAATAATATTTTGAAAGGTATCTTTTTTTCTGAGCATTATGTCTCAACACTAGACTTAAAATATTCAATAAATCATATTTTCTTGACAATATGTGCTATCACCCATGATTTTTCATCCTATCGGTAGCATAATTCTTGAGGATCTTAAGATTTTCAGAATGGTAAATGAACAATGGCTTCAACTTAAAATTACCAGCCGCATTATCCCCTAACAAGAGAGTCTGCACTTTAAGGTTTTTGAAGTCAGTTATCAGCTTCTCTTCTCTAGCTATGGATGTCTTGGATGGCATCTTCTTCCAACAAGACTGTTTTGTCTATGTGGAAAATTTGTTGTTTAATGTAGCCACCCTCACTGATGTTCTTAGCTAGGTCATCTGGACCACTTACTGCAGCTTCTATATCAGCACTTGCTTCTTCACCTTGTGTGTTAATGTTTTAGAGAAAGCTTCTTCCCTTAAACCCCATGAATCAACGTCTTCTGGCTTCATACTTTTCTTCTGCCACTTCCTCATCTCTCACAGTTTTCACTGAATTGAAGAGAGTTAGGGCTTTGTTCTGGATTAGGCTTTGGCTTAAGGGAGTGTTGTGTCTAAATTGATTTCTATCCAGGCCACTAAAATTTTCCCTATTATCAGCAATAAGACTGTTTTGCTTGTCTATCATTTATGTGTTCACTGGATTAGCACTTTCGATTTCCTTTACAACTTTGACTTCACTTGGCTAACTTTGGCAAGAGGCGTAGATACTCAGCCTGTCTCAGTTTTTGACTCGCCTGCCTCAGTAAACTTAATCATGACTCAGTTCAGTTCAGTTCATTTCAGTCGCTCAGTCGTGTCCAACTCTTTGCGACCCCATGAATCGCAGGACAGGTGGGATAAGAAGCCATCTGGTCTGTAGTACAGAGTACCTGTTTCTTTTTGCTGCTGTAACAACTTTAGAAACTTAAACAATAAAAATGTATTATTTTACAGTTCTGTAGGCTAGAAGTCAGCTTCCCAGATGGCTTAGTGGTAAAGAATGTGCCTGCCAATGCAGAAAACACAGATTCGATTCCTGGGTTGGGAAGATCCCTTGGAGAAGGAAATGATAACCCTCTCCAGAATTCTTGCCTGGTAACCCCATGGACAAAGGAGCCTGATAGGCTACATTCCATGGTGTCATAAAAGAGTAAGCTTAGCAACCAAACAACAAAAAGGCTAGAGGTTAAATACAAAGACAAAGCTCAGTTCAGTTCAGTTCAGTCACTCAGTCGTGTCAACTTTTTGCGACCCCATGAATCGCAGCATGCCAGGCCTCCCTGTCCATCGCCAACTCCAGGAGTTGACTCAGACTCACATCCATCGAGTCAGTGATGCCATCCAGCCATCTCATCCTCTGTCGTCCCCTTCTCCTCCTGCCTCCAATCCCTCCAGGCAACAGAGTCTTTACTTAGAAACTTAAACAAGAAAAATGTATTATTTTACAGTTCTGTAGGCTAGAAGTCAGCTTCCCAGATGGCTTAGTGGTAAAGAATGTGCCTGCCAATGCAGAAAACACAGATTCGATTCCTGGGTTGGGAAGATCCCTTGGAGAAGGAAATGATAACCCTCTCCAGAATTCTTGCCTGGTAACCCCATGGACAAAGGAGCCTGATAGGCTACATTCCATGGTGTCATAAAAGAGTAAGCTTAGCAACCAAACAACAAAAAGGCTAGAGGTTAAATACAAAGACAAAGCTCAGTTCAGTTCAGTTCAGTCACTCAGTCGTGTCGACTTTTTGCGACCCCCATGAATCGCAGCATGCCAGGCCTCCCTGTCCATCGCCAACTCCAGGAGTTGACTCAGACTCACATCCATCGAGTCAGTGATGCCATCCAGCCATCTCATCCTCGGTCGTCCCCTTCTCCTCCTGCCTCCAATCCCTCCAGGCAACAGAGTCTTTCCCAATGAGTCACCACTTCGCATGAGGTAGCCAAGGTACAGGAGTTTCAGCTTTAGCATCATTCCTTCCAAAGAAATCCCAGGGCTGATCTCCTTCAGAATGGACTGGTTGGATCTCCTTGCAGTCCAAGAGACTCTCAAGAGTCTTCTCCAACACCACAGTTCAAAAGCATCAATTCTTCAGCGCTCACAACTAGCTTCTGATTTAAAGTGAGAGAGATGTGACTCTTCCATTCACTTGAACACTTTAAGACCATTATAGAGTTACTCATTGGCCTAATTTCAATATTGACATGTCTCAAGCCATACGGATGCCTAAGGAGAGTGAGAAAGTTGGGGAAAGACCAGTTAGTCGAGCATTCAGGACCCACACAACCAATGGATAAAGTTAGCTGTCTTATATGGGCATAGTTTATGGCGCCCGAAAACAGTTACAATAATGACATCAAGATCACCGATTATAGATCATCATAACAAACACAATAATGTAAAAATTTGAAATATTGTGATAATTTCCAATATGTGACTGAGCACAGTTAGTCGAGCATTCAGGACCCACACAACCAATGGATAAAGTTAGCTGTCTTATATGGGCATAGTTTATGGCGCCCGAAAACAGTTACAATAATGACATCAAGATCACCGATTATAGATCATCATAACAAACACAATAATGTAAAAATTTGAAATATTGTGATAATTTCCAATATGTGACTGAGCCATGAAGTGAACAAATGCTGTTGGACTTTTGTCTTGCTTGAAGCAAGGCTGTCATGAAACTTCAGTTTGTAAAAAATGATATCTGCTAAGCACAATAAAATGAAGCACGCCTATACTCCTTAACCTAAAAAACACAATATAAATTAGTAAAGAGATTATAGGCTTCAGAATCAGAGAAACTGGGTTTGTCTCTAAATGTGTGATCTTCAGTAAGTTACCTAAATACTCTGAATCTTATTTTCTATACTAGCAAGTGGATATAATATCTTCATCATCTTTTTGAGAAGCTAAATCTCCACTAGATGATCAAACTTATACTACTCAAAATAATTTATGCTAATTCTTATTTTAAAAGAGATCATGAAAAACTGAATTAAAATTGGGGCATCTGAAATGTTGAAAACCAGCATTCTGTTCTTCCTTTTGAAATGATATTATCTTAAACAATTTGGAAAAATCCCTTGTATTCATAGATATTATTTGTAGCTTACAAGTTCAAAAAGAAATTGCACTGTATGTAAAGTGCCAGAGCAATTTATATTACCAAAGTTACAACACGTACATTTCTACCCTCTTCAGCCTGTTCATCAGATTCACCTAAGAGGGAACTCTTTACAGCAGCTCAAAGTTCTGAGAACCATGAGATAATCGAATTTCATGCAACTTCATTTCTAACCAATTCCAGTTCCAAGTTTAAGGAAGGGAAAAATGCCAACACTTTCTATAAACGATCAACATCTGAAACAGATCAAATCAGAACCGTTTATCCAGGGCTTGCTATATATAGGAAGCAAATAAGGTATAGAATATCTCCTGCCAGGAGATTAAAAATATAGTAGGAAATATAACAGGCAGGTTAAATAAAGATTCTGTCATGTCTGAGGATATTCCATTCTTGCTGGTTACATATGGTCAAAGTAAGGGGTGGAGATAACAAAGATGCTCAGTCTAGATCAGCAGTCCTGCCAAAGCTTACCCTATCTTGGGTTATCTAATATTATGACCTCTGTCAGAAGAAGGCTATGGGTGCTTCAGTTCATCTTGCTGCTGGTAGTAAATAAAAGGAGAAATAGGAACTAAAGCAAAGGAAGAAAAAGTCTATGTGTTTTTATTCCTGCCCCCATCTTTATTGTCATTTGATTGAAAAAGTGAATATTTGAAGACAAGTGGGTCCAACAACATAGAGTTCATATTTGCACTTTGAAAAATACACATTATGTGTGTTTTGTTTCTGTTTTTCCTTTTTAATACAATGGTGTATAAGTAGGAAAGCTTCAGGCATATAAAAGCTACCTAGTCTTATAAACATTAACTTGACTGAATCAAATCTGTTCTTGCAATCAAACCCCTAGAGTCTATGAGGAAGGCGGAACTAAATTATACAAAGATCTTAAATGGTCATTTCAAACATATTTTTGTGTAGTTTTATATTGCCCAGAATAGTCTTTTGGTAACCTTTTTTAAAAAATCGCCTTTGTAAAATGATTTCAGCTATTCAAAAATGACAGTTAAAACAAAGCAAACATCAGCAACATGATGTAATAGATAGAAACTTAATGTATATTAATCTCCTTAATGTTTTGCCATCTAAACTAAGGGTATTCTTCATGACACAAACTTATACAGATCTAGTCACTTAAGTAACAATGCAATGCAAAGGGCAATCAAAGTTGGGGTTTCACTTTCTGATTTAACTATTGTTATATCCAATGTTTTTTTTATACCCCCATGCCTAAGTTTAATCATTAACTCAACAAATATATAATTATTGCCTACTCTGTCCAATTCACTATTACTTGTCACTGGGGGTATCTTTGTAAATATAAAGTATTTTCTGTTGGTTTGGGGATTTTTATTTAATGGGGGAAAGATAAGTGAAATTTACAAAATATTATTTTCAATATGTCTTAAGTGCTGTGTGAGGAAGTCACAGAAGACATATTTAAAAACATAATGTTTGAACTTCTGATGAATGGGAATTAATAATCAGAAGGGGCTGGGATGGGTGAGGACAGTCACAGATAAATAGCACAGTATGGTATTTTGAACTATATCTTATATTATGATTGACATTGAAAACTTCCCTTATCAGGATTCTTCTACAGGACAGGGTTAATTAGCTCCTTATATGAATCCATAATATGCAACTTTCATAACCTGTCTCTCATTTTTTGTTATTTTACATGCAGACTTAAGAAATGATTCACTTCATTCTTGTGCAGAGAGCCTTATAAGATGATTTGTAGGATCATTTTAAATTCATAGTAATAAGCTTGTACAATTGAAAGATATACACATTTTAAAATATTTTTTAAAAACATATTGCTAGATTCACTCCTGAAAAAATATTTGCACTCCCACCAAAATTGCATGGGAGAATCCATTTCTCCACACTCTCAGTAAGTAGCCCTTGGTATCATTCCTTATAATTCTAGCTAGTTTGACTGGCAAAAAAGGAAAAAAAAATTTTGACCCCTTTTATTTTCATCTTTGCCTTCTATTGAGTTTCAACATTGAAAAATATTGTGAACTGGACAGTGAGAGATTAGCTGGTTAGTTTTCAACACTCTGATGTGTACTAAACCAATGAAGAGATGTAACAAGGAAGGCGTATATCCTGGACATCCTGGAGTGCAAAGTCAAGTGGACCTTAGGAAGCATCTCTATGAACAAAGCTAGTGAAAGTAATGAAATTCAAGATGAGCTATTTCAAATCCTAAAAGATAATGCTACTAAAGTGCTATACTCAGTATGCCAGCAAATTTGGAAAACTCAGCAGTGGCCATAGGACTGAAAAAGGTCAGTTTTCATTCCACTGACAAAGAATGTTCAAATTACCACACAGTTGCACTCATCTCACACACTAGCAAAGGCTTCAATAGTATATGAACTGAGAACTTCCAGATGGTCAAGCTGGATTTAGAAAAGGTAGAAGAAGCAGAGAACAAATTGCCAGCATTCATTGTATCATAGAAAAAAACAAGAGAATTCCAGAATAACTTCTATTTATGCTTCATTGACTACTCTAAAGCCTTTGACTGTGTGGATCAAAACAAACTGGAAAATATTTCAAGAGATGGGACTAGCAGACCACCTTACCTGCCTCCTGAGAAATCTGTATGCAGGTCAAGAAGCGATAGCTAGAAGCGGACATGGAACAACGGACTGTTTCCAAATTGGGAAAGGAGTATATCAAGACTATATATATATCACCCTGCTTATTTAACTTATATGCAGATTACTTCATGCAAAATCAGACTAGATGAAGTACAAGCTGGAATCAAGATTGCTGGGAGAAATATCAATAACCTCACATATGCAGATGACACCACCTTTATGGCCAAAAGCAAAGAGGAACTAAAGAGCTTCTTGATGAAAGTGAAAGAGGAGAGTGAAAAAGCTGGTTTAAAACAACATTCAGCAAAAACCACCACAATATTGTAAAGTAATTAGCCTCCAATAACAATTTTTTAAAAGACAAAAAAAAAAAAACAACCCTCAACATTCAAAAAATGAAGATCATGGCATCCAGTCCCATCTCTTCATGGCAAATAGATAGGGAAACAATGGAAGCAGTGACAGATGTTATTTTCTTTGGCTCCAAAATCACTGCAGTTGGTGACTGCAGCCATGAAATTAAAACATGTTTGTTCCTTGGAAGAAAAGCTATGACAAACTAGACAGCGTATTAAAAAGAAGAGACATTACTTTAGTGACAAAAGTCCATATAGTCAAAGCTATGGTTTTTCCAGCAGTCATGTATGGATGTGAGAGTTGGACCATAAAGAAATCTGAGCACCAAAGAATTGATGCTATTGAACTGTGGTGTTGGAGAAGAATCTTGAAAGTCCCTTGGACTGCAAGGAGATCAAACCAGTCAATCCTGAAGGAAATCAGTCCTGATTGAAAGAACTAATGCTGAAGCTGAATTTCCAATACTTTGGCCACCTATGAGAACTGACTCATTGGAAAAGACCTTGATGCTGGGAAAGATTGAAGGCAGGAGGAGAAGGGGATGACAGAGGATGAGATGTTTGAATGCCATCAGTGACTCGATGGACATGAATTTGAGTAATCTCTGGGAGTTGGTGATGGACAGGGGAACCTGGCCTGCTGAAGTCCATGGGGCTTCAAAGAGTCAGACATGACTGAACGACTGAACTATACTGAACAACTAAACTGTACTGAACTGAACAATGAAGGACGATGTTCTGATTTCTATTTTTAGTTTGCTGCAGAAACAGCTTTTTATGGAGTGGGGGACATGGATACATGACGTTGGATTTTTAATAGCTGAAAAATATTTGAGGAGGATCTACAAATGAAACTTTTACTGTAATTTCCATGATCTAAAAACTACAGAATCTTTTATTATTATACATATTCCATACCACCTATAGGTTTTATTAAAGAAAAAGACTTTTAGGAATTCTAGTTAAAAAAGAGGTAGTCTCTACTTATTCCATATGTTGCTTATGCAATACTTGTGTTAATTTCTTCAAGTAATAATGCTTTTTATTTGCTTTTTTCTCTCCTAAGGAAAAACTGGTCTACTTCCTGGATTGTTCTTTCTAGTCGGAAAATTGAATTTTACAAGGAGTCCAAGCAGCAGGCGCTGTCTAACATGGTGAGTAGTTCTCTGTGTTTACTATTATCATCTTCATAGAAATATTGTTGAATTGAAAGTTCAGTTTCAACAGAAATTGCACTAAAGCCTCCAAGCTAGCAACATCTGAAAGCAGATGGAAGAAATGACTCAATAAACTTTTAATCAGATGAAGGGAAAATAGAACTTAGTGTCTGTTTTATTAAGTGGTGCATTTGGAGAATAATCACAAAATGAGATGAATAGTGAGCAGCTATCTAGTAATGGGAAGGTAACACTTTAAATTAAGGTGCCATTTATAAATGCTTTATTCTTATTTATGAAATGATCACAAAATGCAGCTACTTGCTCAAATAATGTATTATAAAGCATGTTATAAAATGCATTAGTAATAAATGCTTAACGGATGAGACTACGGGAAGCTGTTTTAAAGAATATTATAGGACGTAAATCGTATTAAACCATGTATGTGCATCTTTAATACATGAATTTAAGTTGTTATCTAGCATGCTATAAAGCGTTCACACATTAATAAATAATAATAAGCTGTTTATAAATGGCACCTTAATATAGAGTGATACCAATGAGGTAACACTCTATGTTAACAAAGTGATTTTTTATCTTAGTCTAACTATGACTTCACTACATCCAGCTAACTTTTCTGAATAGTTCTATGACTCAATCTAATGGCACTAATACAATTTCTGTACCCTGTAGTTATTACAAAGTGAAATTTGTAGGGCTTCTTGATTTGTACCTGGAGGAAGGCCTTACAAATGCCCACTGAGATTTGACAGTGATCGTAAGTAGAAGCAATTCTGAGCTAGTTACTGGGGCAATTCAAGCTCAAAACCTCACTGCCCGAACATCAGAGCTGCCACACGATGTCGGAGACAGTGGGCAAGCAGCATATCTGACAGCCTCCTGATTAAGAAGGACTCCGGGCAGGAACCAACCTGCCATACCCCATTGGCCTGATGGGCAGCCGGGAAAGGGGTCTCCTGGCAGGAATTAACCACAATGAGCTAATTTGTATTTGGCAGGTAATAAAACGATGGAAAGTTCTTTGCTTTCCAGCCACTAGTGGTGTTTGCTATGTAATCCTCTTTAAACAGGAAATAGAAAATCATTTGCTAGGAGATTTTTTTTTTAAGGAGAAGATTTTAGTAAGAACAAAAGGTAGCATTTGGCTTGCTCCTGATAATTGCAATAGCCTTTATCCTCAAGTAGCTTGCTGATTTTTGGAGTCTCAGTGCAGTCCAATCTGTAAACTAATTATGAAGAAATTAAAAATATATCTCAGTCCTTTGTATTTTTAATTTAAACTGCCTCGGATAGTTGTTTTAGGGTTTTGTTTTTATTTTTTATTTATTTTTTGGCTACAGTAATGTTGAGATAATCTTTTTTGAGAAAAATAAAGTACCCCTAAGGCCCAGGCACAAAACAACTCCCATCCACCCACGGGTCCTTTGTCTTCCCTTTGAATGAGTTCTGAGGGGAAAGTCAGGAAGGAAGGAAAGTAGCTTGCCTTTCTGGGTTTGGCTGCTGAGAAGATGATCTTTGTCTTGCTGGGTGAGAAGAATTCCATTGGAGCAGAGTTGATGTGAATGTGCTGGGGTAATGGGAGAGATTAGATTTCAAATTAAAGCTTCTGATTTGCGTTTATTTTATTATTTTAATCTCATACCAGGAGATATAATTATCAGCTGCTTAATTTTGTACAGGTAGAAGAGAACTCCCCTTCCATAATAGGCAAACTTTGCAAGTCACCTCATTCATTGCATCCCTCTAGATCAAGCTTCAGAATTGTAAATTGAAAATAGATTTTACCTTCAGAGAAAATTTGTTAACCTTTGCTTTTTTGGAGGGGTAGTCCATATTTATTACTTATTGTCCCATTTTCAGTGCTTTTACAATTTCTCTCACTGCCTTCAAAGCAAATTCAGGGCAGTAACTATGTTTTGTGGTAATGGGGGAAGAATCACAGATTCCTGTTTGTACTGCATGAATTGCCTTGTTAGTCAACTTCTTGGATACATTTCTAACCAAGCATTAAAGGCTTGGTGGGATAGCCCACATTTACCAATACCAGTCTCAGAGAAATGATATGATGATTGCCAGACCTTGATTAAAGATACTGTGGTTTTATTTTGAAAGAGATTTATTCTCAAGTTTCTGAATTTCTCTTGTGCCCCCTTACACACGTTCTGGTACTATTATTCATTGTACTTTTGGGGAAAAGTCTGCCCTTTTCTGTAAGGCGTGCATAGAAACTGCTTAACTGAGTTTAGAATGTGTTTAGAAGAGTAAATGGTATTTTAATCTGTATAGGAATGATCTTCAAATGCTAATGCACTGGTGAGACAAACCAACAAAATGGCTAGGAGAAGGGTTTTTTTTTTTTTTTTTTACCATGGAAGAAAAAAGGAACCTTAGGTAGGGACCAAATGTTTTTTTCCTTGCACAGATCTCATGGAAACCTAAGTCTTCTTTTTTTTTTTTTCCCCAAAGGGTTCAATCTTTATTTTTTTATTTATTTTTATTTTTTTATTTTTTATTTGAACTCCCAAACATGAACCCCCCCACACCTCCCAGCCCACATCATCCCTCCGGATCATCCCCAGGCACCAGCCCCAAGCATCATGAATCCTGCATCGAACACAGACTGGCGACTCGTCTCCCACATGATAGTACACATATTTCAATGCTATTCTCCCAAATCATCCCCCCCTCTACTTCTCCCTCTCCCTCAGAGTCCAAAAATCCACTCTACACATCTGTATCTCTTTTACTGTCTTGCATACAGGGTCCTCATTACCATCTTTCTAAATTCCATATATATGTGTCAGTATACCGTATTGGTGTTTTTCTTTCTGGCTTACTTCACTCTGTATAATCGGTTCCATTTTCATCCATCTCATTAGAACTGATTCAAATGTATTATTTTTAATGGCTGAGTAATAGTCCATTGTTATATGTACCACAGCTTTCTTATCCATTCATCTGCTGATGGACATCTAGGTTGTTTCCATGTCCTGGCTATTATAAACAGTGCTGCGATGAACATTGGGGTACATGTGTCTCTTTCTATTCTGGTTTCCTCGGTGTGTATGCCCAGCAGTGGGATTGCTGGGTCATAAAGCAGTTCTATTTGCAATTTCTTAAGGAATCTCCACACTCTTCTCCATAGTGGCTGTACTAGTTTGCATTCCCACCAACAGTGTAAGAGGGTTCCCTTTTCTCCACACCCTCTCCAGCATTTATTGCTTGCAGACTTTTGGATCGCAGCCATTCTGAGTGGTGTGAAGTGGTACCTCATTGTGGTCTTGATTTGCATTTCTCTGATAATGAGTGACGTTGAGCATCTTTTCATGTGTTTGTTAGCCATCCGTATGTCTTCTTTGGAGAAATGTCTATTTAGTTCTTTGGCCCATTTTTTGATTGGGTCGTTTATTTTTCTGGAATTGAGCTGTATAAGTTGCTTGTATATTTTTGAGATTAGTTGTTTGTCAGTTGCTTCATTTGCTATTATTTTCTCCCATTCAGAGGGTTGTCTTTTCACCTTGCTTATAGTTTCCTTTGTTGTGCAGAAGCTTTTAATTTTAATTAGATCCCATTTGTTTATATTTGCTTTTATTTCCAGTATTCTGGGAGGCGGATCATTGAGGATCCTGCTGTGATTTATGTCGGAGAGTGTTTTGCCTATGTTCTCCTCTAGGAGTTTTATAGTTTCTGGTCTTACATTTAGATCTTTAATCCATTTTGAGTTTATTTTTGTGTGTGGTGTTAGAAAGTGATCTAGTTTCATTCTTTTACAAGTGGTTGACCAGTTTTCCCAGCACCACTTGTTAAAGAGATTGTCTTTACTCCATTGTATATTCTTGCCTCCTTTGTCAAAGATAAGGTGTCCATATGTGTGTGGATTTATCTCTGGGCTTTCTATTTTGTTCCATTGATCTATATTTCTGTCTTTGTGCCAGTACCACACTGTCTTGATGACTGTGGCTTTGTAGTAGAGCCTGAAGTCAGGTAAGTTGATTCCTCCAGTTCCATTCTTCTTTCTCAAAATTGCTTTGGCTATTCGAGGTTTTTTGTATTTCCATACAAATCTTGAAATTATTTGTTCTAGTTCTGTGAAAAATACCGCTGGTAGCTTGATAGGGATTGCATTGAATCTGTAGATTGCTTTGGGTAATATATTCATTTTCACTATATTGATTCTTCCAATCCATGAACATGGTATATTTCTCCATCTATTAGTGTCCTCTTTGATTTCTTTCATCAGTGTTTTATAGTTTTCTATATATAAGTCTTTAGTTTCTTTAGGTAGATATATTCCTAAGTATTTTATTCTTTTCGTTGCAATGGTGAATGGAATTGTTTCCTTAATTTCGTTTTCTACTTTCTCATTATTAGTGTATAGGAATGCAAGGGATTTCTGTGTGTTGATTTTATATCCTGCAACTTTACTATATTCATTGATTAGCTCTAGTAATTTTCTGGTGGAGTCTTTAGGGTTTTCTATGTAGAGGATCATGTCATCTGCAAACAGTGAGAGTTTTACTTCTTCTTTTCCAATTTGGATTCCTTTTATTTCTTTTTCTGCTCTGATTGCTGTGGCCAAAACTTCCAGAACTATGTTGAATAGTAGCGGTGAAAGTGGACATCCTTGTCTTGTTCCTGACTTTAGGGGAAATGCTTTCAATTTTTCACCATTGAGGATAATGTTTGCTGTGGGTTTGTCATATATAGCTTTTATTATGTTGAGGTATGTTCCTTCTATTCCTGCTTTCTGGAGAGTTTTTATCATAAATGGATGTTGAATTTTATCAAAGGCCTTCTCTGCATCTATTGAGATAATCATATGGCATTTATTTTTCAATTTGTTAATGTGGTGAATTACATTGATTGATTTGCGAATATTGAAGAATCCTTGCATTCCTGGGATAAAGCCTACTTGGTCATGGTGTATGATCTTTTTAATGTGTTGTTGGATTCTGATTGCTAGAATTTTGTTGAGGATTTTTGCATCTATGTTCATCAGTGATATTGGCCTGTAGTTTTCTTTTTTTGTGGCATCTTTGTCAGGTTTTGGTATTAGGGTGATGGTGGCCTCATAGAATGAGTTTGGAAGTTTACCTTCCTCTGCAATTTTCTGGAAGAGTTTGAGTAGGATAGGTGTTAGCTCTTCTCGAAATTTTTGGTAGAATTCAGCTGTGAAGCCGTCTGGACCTGGGCTTTTGTTTGCTGGAAGATTTCTGATTACAGTTTCAATTTCCGTGCTTGTGATGGGTCTGTTAAGATTTTCTATTTCTTCCTGGTTCAGTTTTGGAAAGTTGTATTTTTCTAAGAATTTGTCCATTTCTTCCACGTTGTCCAATTTATTGGCATATAATTGCTGATAGTAGTCTCTTATGATTCTTTGTATTTCTGTGTTGTCTGTTGTGATCTCTCCATTTTCATTTCTGATTTTATTGATTTGATTTTTCTCCCTTTGTTTCTTGATGAGTCTGGCTAATGGTTTGTCAATTTTATTTATCTTTTCAAAAAACCAGCTTTTGGCTTTGTTGATTTTTGCTATGGTCTCTTTTGTTTCTTTTGCATTTATTTCTGCCCTAATTTTTAAGATTTCTTTCCTTCTACTAACTCTGGGGTTCTCCATTTCTTCCTTTTCTAGTTGCTTTAGGTGTAGAGTTAGGTTATTTATTTGACTTTTTTCTTGTTTCCTGAGGTATGCCTGTATTGCTATGAACTTTCCTCTTAGCACTGCTTTTATAGTGTCCCACAGGTTTTGGGTTGTTGTGTTTTCATTTTCATTCATTTCTATGCACATTTTGATTTCTTTTTTGATTTCTTCTGTGATTTGTTGGTTATTCAGAAGCGTATTGTTCAGCCTCCAAATGTTGGAATTTTTAATAGTTTTTCTCCTGTAATTGAGATCTAATCTTAATGCATTATGGTCAGAAAAGATGCTTGGAATGATTTCGATTTTTTTGAATTTATCAAGGTTAGATTTATGTCCCAGGATGTGATCTATCCTGGAGAAGGTTCCGTGAGCACTTGAGAAAAAGGTGAAATTCATTGTTTTGGGGTGAAATGTCCTATAGATATCAATTAGGTCTAACTGGTCTATTGTATCATTTAAAGTTTGCGTTTCTTTGTTAATTTTCTGTTTAGTTGATCTGTCCATAGGTGTGAGTGGGGTATTAAAGTCTCCCACTATTATTGTGTTATTGTCAATTTCCCCTTTCATACTTGTTAGCATTTGTCTTACATATTGCGGTGCTCCTATGTTGGGTGCATATATATTTATAATTGTTATATCTTCTTCTTGGATTGATCCTTTGATCATTATGTAGTGGCCTTCTTTGTCTCTTTTCACAGCCTTTGTTTTAAAGTCTATTTTATCAGATATGAGTATTGCCACTCCTGCTTTCTTTTGGTCTCTATTTGCGTGATATATCTTTTTCCAGCCCTTCACTTTCAGTCTGTATGTGTCCCTTGTTTTGAGGTGGGTTTCTTGTAGGCAGCATATATAGGGGTCTTGTTTTTGTATCCATTCAGCCAGTCTTTGCCTTTTGGTTGGGGCATTCAACCCATTTACGTTTAAGGTAATTATTGATAAGTATGATCCCGTTGCCATTTACTTTATTGTTTTGGGTTCGGGTTTATACACCCTTTTTGTGTTTCCTGTCTAGAGAATATCCTTTAGCATTTGTTGGAGAGCTGGTTTGGTGGTGCTGAATTCTCTCAGCTTTTGCTTGTCTGTAAAGCTTCTGATTTCTCCTTCGTATTTGAATGAGATCCTTGCTGGGTACAGTAATCTGGGCTGTAGGTTATTTTCTTTCAACACTTTAAGTATGTCTTGCCATTCCCTCCTGGCCTGAAGAGTTTCTATTGAAAGATCAGCTGTTATCCTTATGGGAATCCCCTTGTGTGTTATTTGTTGTTTTTCCCTTGCTGCTTTTAATAGTTGTTCTTTGTGTTTGATCTTTGTTAATTTGATTAATATGTGTCTTGGGGTGTTTCGCCTTGGGTTTATCCTATTTGGAACTCTCTGGGTTTCTTGGACTTGGGTGATTATTTCCTTCCCCATTTTAGGGAAGTTTTCAACTATTATCTCCTCAAGGATTTTCTCATGGTCTTTCTTTTTGTCTTCTTCTTCTGGGACTCCTATAATTCGAATGTTGGAGCGTTTCATATTGTCCTGGAGGTCTCTGAGATTGTCCTCATTTCTTTTAATTCGTTTTTCTTTTTTCCTCTCTGATTCATTTATTTCTACCATTCTATCTTCTATTTCACTAATCCTATCTTCTGCCTCCGTTATTCTACTATTTGTTGCCTCCAGAGTGTTTCTGAGCTCATTTATTGCGTTATTCATTATGTATTGACTCTTTTTTATTTCTTCTAGGTCCTTGTTAAACCTTTCTTGCATTTTCTCAATCCTTGTCTCCAGGCTATTTATCTGTGATTCCATTTTTATTTCAAGATTTTGAATCATTTTCACTATCAATGTTCGGAATTCTTTCTCAGGTAGATTCCCTATCTCTTCCTCTTTTGTTTGGTTTGGTGGGCATTTCTCCTGTTCCTTTACCTGCTGAGTGCTCCTCTGTCTCTTCATCTTGGTTATATTGCTGCGTTTGGGGTGGCCTTTCTATATTCTGGGAATTTGTGGAGTTCTCTTTACTATGGAGTTTCCTCACTGTGGGTGGGGTTGTATCAGTGGGTTGTCAAGGTTTCTTGGTTAGGGAGGCTTGTGTTGGAGTTCTGGTGGGTGGAGCTGGATTTCTTCTCTCTTGCTCCAGGAAGGATGACTCTCAGAGACGTGGACCTTCAGGTGGGACAGGCTCACAAGTCCTGGCTGACACCAGAGGGACCTCTCTGCTGCAGGTAGGGTTAGCTGTTGTCACAACTCAGCAGCTCAGGTCACTAGCCAAAAAACCTACATCCACGTTCCAGCTTCACGCCTGTCTTGCCACCATAACTTTCAGACTAGTAGAGTCTGCCTCCACCTGATGGAAATATCTAGTAATTAAGCCAGCAGTCTTCAGCCCAAGGTGTGTATCAGAATCACCTGGCGGGCCTAGGAAGCATCCAAAGACCTCCGCTTGCTCCTGTGTCCTCACTGCTGGAAGAGCCCTCTGAACCTGAGCAGCTCGGCGGCTCCGGCAGAGGGGGGACCCACCCCTTAGGAGGCAGGCCCACGGTATAGAGCCGCTGCGCGGACTGTACCTGAGTGTCACCACATCAGGCTTATCTGCCTGGTTGATTAATGACTGAGTCGCTCCTGCCGGGATCGAGGGCAGAGAAGAGACGTGCTTCCAGGCAGACTGTCCCCTGTCTCAGGAGGGACACTCTGGCCCTTCTCTCTCTCAGGAGCCACCCTCTCAGGTGAGTTTCTGGAGGCTGGAGTCACAGGGGCCTTCTTTTCTTGGCCGTGTCTGCGGCTCCCCACGTGGGCTCCTCGGCTTATTTGGCTGTGCTGGGTTTTCGTTGCTGTGCAGGCTTTTCTCTAGTTGTGGCGAGCAGGGCCGACTCTCTAGTTGCGGTGCAGGCTTTTCTCTGGTCGTGGCAAGCAGGGCCCGGGTTCAGTCTTTAAACTTTAACAGCAAATTTCTTTGATGCCATGGTTTACTGGTTCCAGAATAATTACAGACACCTGAAGGCCCAGTAGTTAGAACACTCTGCTTTCACTGCCAAGGGCTGGGATTCAATCAAGGAGCTCCAATCCTACGATGGTGGCAGGGTTTGGGGTCGGGCTTTTGTTTAGTTACTGTCCAGGGTACCTGGCTGTGCAAACTCAGACTAGAAAGGCGGCCAGAGGCTCAGAAGACAGCCTTTGGAAGCTCGGGTGTTCCGGGTGCCGACCTTCTTCCCGCTTCCCGGCGCGCAGAGAACCCCTGCTGCCGCCCAAACACAAGATGGCCAGGGTTGCTTCGCAGCCTAGGAGAAGGGTTTTGAAGTTCAACCGCAGAGGAATCTATTCTAGTTTTGCCACTTAGGAACTGAAAAGAGTTATTCACCTGCTTTGAGTTTCAGAATCCTCATCTGTAAAGCGGGAACAGTAATATTTGCCAAGATAATTAGTACAGAGTAAAATTAGTTTGTAAAATATATACACAATAATCTTAAAATAATTATTATATTCTAATATACTCTATTAAAAATAAATATACTATATTCTGTAGTACATAATATGAAGTATAATGTATTAAGTTGATGCAAAAGTAATTGCCGTTTTGGATCTTGAATTTTAAACCAGTATAGCTAGGCTCAGACACATCTTTATTAATCAAAATAGGAACCATTACAATCAACACGCTCTTTGCCGGTGAGAAATAAGTCTGTGTATTCCTGTGGTGTAAAAATCTGTGCTTCAGGCTTCAACAAACTCTTGGAAAGCATATTCTATATCCTGCTGTTTGTGGAAGCATTTTCCCTGCAAAAAGTTGTTAAGATGTTTGAAGAAGTGGTAGCTGGTTGGTGAGAGGTCAGGTGAATATGGTGGATGAGGCAAAACTTCCTGGCCCAATTCATTCAATTTTTGAAGCATTCATTGTGCAATGTGTGGTCATGGAAAAGAATTGGGCCCTTTCTGTTGACCAATGCTGGCTGCTGGCATGGCAGTTTTTGATGCATCTCATCAATTTGCTGAGCATATTTCTCAGATGTAATGGTTTCCCCCAGATTCAGAAAGCTGTAAGGGATCAGACCAGCAGCAGACCACCAAACAGTGATCATGACATTTTTTTAGTATAAGTTTGGCTTTGGGAAGCACTTTGGAGCTTCTTCTCAGTCCAGCCACTGACTTGGTCATTGCCGGTTGTCATATACAATCCAATTTCACCACATATCATAATCCAATCGAGAAATGATCCACTGTTGTTGCACAGAATAAGAGAAGACAACATGTCAAAATGACGATTTTCTTGATTTTCAGTCAGCTTATGAGGCACCCACTTATTAAGCTTTTTCACTTTTTCAATTTGCTTCAAATGCTGAACGACCATAGAATGGTTGACAAGTCCTTCAGCAACTTCTTGTGTAGTTTTAAGAAGATCAGCTTGATGCTGCTCTCAACTCTTCATTGTCCACTTCCAATGGCTGGCCACTTCACTCATCTTCAAGGCTTTCATATCCTTTGCAGAACTTCTCGAACCACCACGGCATTGCACATTTATTGGCAGTTTCTGGGCCGAGTGCGTTGTTGATGTTGCAAGTTGTCTCTGCTGCTTTATAATCCATTTTGAACTCTAATAAGAAAATCACTCAAATTTGCTTTTTGTCCATACTTTCCATAGTTTAAAATAAATATAAACAGCAGGTACTAAGTCATTAGCAAAAAGAATATCAAGTGAGAAATGTGCGTTCAGATTATGTATAACATAACCACACTTATTTAAGTATGTATTCCAATATCAAATGGCAAATTTCAACAATGCAAAAACTGAAATTATGTTTACACTAACCTAATAATTATAACTTATCATTGAATTGATTCACTTGACTTGATTCACACATGCAGAGAAGAAAAAGTATATTAATTCAAGGAATGCCAAGATGTATAGTCTTCCAAAAAAAGAAATATGTATCCATAGGCAGCATAAAATATTGTTTATGAAGCCATTTATCTATCTGGGGTTATAGATGTAATATCCTGGTGTCCATATATACATTCCATATATATCTTCCTCCATTGCCTCTTACACTTACTGCTTTCACATTTAATACAGCATGTCACAGACTGTAGTGCCTGATCCCACATTCCATGTGTGACTATATTTTTTTCTCACTGAAATTCTTTCAGTTTATAACCATGTCCCATTTTTATCAAAAGCAGTCTCTCCTCTGAAGAGAGATACAGAATCACTTTGCTGGTGTGTGTAAATCTGAGTTTGGGTCCTCAGTGACTTATTCAGGGAGGACTGATCTATTCTCTTTTTCTTTTTCAATAAGGTCATTAAAGAGTAGGATGGCTTTTGAATCAATAATGGATGAGTGGACTGAAGTTCATGTCTATATAAGTTTTCTTCTCAAACTGATGAACCTTTAATAAAGCTGCAATTTCATTGAGAAAAAAAAAGAAATGGGTACATTACCACCTACTACTGCTTTCCCTTTCTAACATGAAGGATATCATATAATACCCTAATCCCAAATCTAGGTCAGATGAAACCTCAGAAAGAAAAATAGTCTTCACCAAGAGAGGAGACTGTCTCCTTCTTAATGTCTATACACACTGTCTGTGCTTTGTTCACTTGTTTGGTCCAGACTGGTTGACCCTCTTGTAAAAAGCAGCATTAGAAAGCCAGTGGTGTCCTTAGATCTGGGTTTTCTTGATTTATAAAGGAAAGGACAGTGGTTATATTCTATATCCTGATTTGTAACTCACTATAAAATGTTAAAATATTGTCATTGGAAAATAATGCAGAATCTATTTTTAGTAAAATATATTAAACAAATTTGTATATTTTAACAGTTGTTAATCAAACTTATGCATAATCACCACCCAGGTCAAGAGATAGACCCTACAAGCCCTGCCAATTGTCTGTATGTCATCATAGCTTATTCCCTTGTCACAGACTTAAATGGCATCTTAGTCATTATTTTTTCAACCTTTATTATTTTCCCACCTATACCAATAGCTCTTAAAAATACAGCTTATCTCATGTTTTTGAATTTGCAAAATGGAAGCACTGCATGCATTTATTTTGTTTCTTGCTTCTTTCTCTAAAAATGTCTTGCTTTATTTTTTCTTTCTTTTTGTTTTAATCATTTCATATTTTTCTGTATTGATTTGGGAGTGATACATTTTGTGTTCTATTAATGACTTGCCTGTAATTATAACTTATTAAAGACTAAAGCTATTCAAATATTATTTTAGGATATTTTTAAAATTCACTAATCTCCTTCCCAATGTATATGCTGTTTTGTCTGTATTTTAATTATTTCTTTTCTATGTTAACACCACTAGACATTATTTATCCTGTTTTATAGAATCAATACTGATTTATATTTGCCTAATATTTGCCACATCCCATGTTATTTATTTTTTCCTGTATCTTAGATCTTCCTTCTAGGATTACTTTTCCTTCTGGTTTAAGTATATTCTGAGAAATTCCTGTAGTAAGGGTCTTGTGGTAACAATCTGTCTGAGCATCTGCTTGTTTCAAATCTCTCTATTTCTCCCTCATTTTGGAAATGTATATTCTCTCTGGATATAGAATTTTGAGTTGGCAGTAGTTTTCTTTCAATACATCTAAAATAGCTTTCCACTGTTTTCTGTCATCCATTATTGTGATCAAGAAGTTACCTGTTAATCTAACTACCATTCTTTGGTTGCTCATAATATTTCCACAGTTTCACAATGATACATTCAAATGTCAATTTCGTTTTATTTCCCTGACCGGATTCTTAGGTCCCCTGAAATTGATTATAGCTCTCATTAATTTAGTTTATTAATAGAAAATCCCAAGGTATTATCTTTTCAAATGAAGCTTCTTTTACATTTTCTCTTGTTTTCTTCTAAGCTCCTAGTTAAACCTGTGTTTTCTCACTCTAGCCTCCACATGCTTTATATTCTTCTTTCTGTCTCTCTTAACTGCATTCCAAATAACTTCTCTTGATTTATTTTCTCATTCCTTAATTCAATCTCCCTTTGTGATAATCATTGTTTTTTAAATTATTATAATTTTATTTTCTGGAAGTTTATGTTTTTAATTTACTATGTCATTTGTTACAGTTATTCACCCACACACATTTTTAAAATTCTATTTTGTGAAAGTTAGAAGACTTTTTTTTTCAATATTCTGTGTCTTGTGATTCTAACATCTGAAGTCTGTGTCAATTTCTGCTGGTTCTCATTCATGTTGCATTGTTTCCCTGTGTGTCTGCTTACCTTTGACTTTGTGCTAATCATTTGATGCTAAAGCTGAAATTCCAGTACTTTGGCCACCTCATGTGAAGAGTTGACTCACTGGAGAAACCTTTGATGCTGGGAGGGATTGGGGGCAGGAGGAAAAGGGGACGACCGAGGATGAGATGGCTGGATGGCATTACTGACTTGATGGACGTGAGTCTGAGTGAACTCCAGGAATTGGTGATGGACAGGGAGGCCTGGTGTGCTGCAATTCATGGGGTCGCAAAGAGTCGGACACAACTGAGCGAATGAACTGAACTGAACTGAACTGCAAACAACATGAGAAGTTCTCCGAGGTCTGCAATAAATGTGTCCTACTCCAGAGTGTTTTGCATTTTCCTCAGATTATCTGTGGGCATGTCCAATGATTGATTAGATCAATCTAACACTTTAAAATTTTCAAGTTATGTGTACATAAAAGGAGGGCTACAGTTATGCTATATCTTATCAGCAACAGAAGTATTCACTCCTCCTTCTCTTACATTGCTCTTCTACAAAGGCAGTCTTCTTTATAATCCCTTGGGATTGGAGACAAAGTACAAGTTTAATATTAGTTTGCCTTTATCTTTTTATAATGCCCTCAGACAAGGTGAAGTTATGTTGATTCGATATTATCCTTTTCTCTCTGGGTTCAGATTCTCACCTCTAAAAAATACTTTCCTTGGAAGTTCCCACTATCTTTTCAGCTTTTCAATTTTAAAGGTAAGTTTTAAAAGAAGTATTTTATCCAGCACTTTTCATTGTTTTCGGTGGGAGAGTTGATCCAAATAGCATAGTTTCTCATTACAATCTACCTCACTTTCATTTAAATATGCATTTGGTTAATCAAGTTTGTGCTATTTATATAAGCCTTGGTGGGAAAAGACTTCATAAGAATATGTATTGAAATCCTACAATGAACAGCTTGCTCGTTAGGGCTACATATAAGGCATAGAGATATAATCAAGATAGTCTTTGCTTTATAGCGTCTCTGCCAAAAAAAATAGGATGAGATGAAACAAGAAACATAGGAGAGGTTTTTTTTAACATTTAAAGGAAGGAGAGCTCACATCTGTGAAAGATTTGAATTAGGCCTTGAAGGATGGTTATAATTTCAGTATGAGGAGATTTGTGGGCAGGGAAAATTCCAGCGGAATAAAAAATGAAATGAAATGAAAATGAACAATGGTATAAAACTGAAAATGGGCAAGGTCTGTGTGCTAAAAAGAGAAATGAGTTTTTTTAGTTTGGTTGGAAGATAGGATAAAAGAAAATGATTGAGAAAACTGCCATGGATTGAGATTTGCTACCAGGGGTAGTAGCTCTTTAATAAGTTGTGTCTATATGCTCCAAACATTTTCACCCTAGAATAATCTCTCATAGCTCTTCTTTTAATAAATATATACTGAACAGCAATATGACCCATGTGTTATTTGTTTTAAAATGACCGGCACTGTAATAAAGAAGAGACAAGAGAAGAATTAATTCTTCTAACTTCAATTCATTTAGTCCAAGAGCAAAAACTTTTGCTTCAAAAGCAGCTACAGTATTATTTAATTCATCTGGTGCCAGAGACATCCTAAAGAAACAACATTTGTCAGTTTGATTTATCCTTTGAGGCCTTGGATCATATCCCCTTCCATTTTTCAGGTACACTTATCTATTTTTGTACCACCAAAGTATTTCAGTTGGCTCCTGAAATTCAATTGCAACTTTCCTCCTGTGTACATTCCATACTTTGTGATTTTAGAGCATTTGCCTGATATGGGGTAGACCTTGGACTATAGCTATGAGATCTGGCAAATATGCGCTGCTGGTTAAAATATATATATATGGATTGCTTCATGAGGAAGAAGCTGTGTAATTTAGAGAACTTGTTCATTTATTTTATGAACTATTAACAGCTCCTAACAGGTGTCACACTATGTGTTATTGAACCCTAGAGATATTCAGATTAATAATATATGATCCCTACTCTCCAGATGCTTATGTTTCAGTGTGGGAAACAAAATCATACTTAGGTTTATTATAATAGAATATGACTAACATGATAAAGAAATATAAGAAAACATGCTGGGGAACCATAGGTCTAGCTACAGGCAGTCCTTTCCCAAGGAAACTGTGGTGCTGAGTAATGCTCAGCTTATGTATCTCCTCATGTATTAATTCTGCAAATATCACTGAGGGTGCTCAGTGTTAAGCCACTATACTAGGTGTTATGAAAGATACAAAAATGAAACAAACTCAGATCTGTCATTTGAGGGCCTGGAAAGAAATAGAAAGCACACCCATAAATCAAGTAATTGTAGTGAAAAAGCGGACTTTGATAATTACTCCAGAATGGCATGGACATGGCATGAGTTAGTTTTATGGTAACTAAGTGGAGAAAGAGATTGCCTCCAGCTGAAAAGGGTTCTAAATATATCCACACAGGAAGTGAATTTAAGGACCTTTCTGAAGGCTGAAGAGGATTTCAATGCAGAGAAAGGGGGGAGAAAGACACTTCACCTGGAAAGAAAAGAGTGAGCAATGATAAAATATGGGAAATCAATTCGTTAATTTATTTATTTTCCAAATATTATCGATTTCTTGTATTGCTCCACATACTATGCTAGTCATTGATCTTAAAAATATTTCTTGGTGGTTCCGAGGTCTGGGGTGTATATGCACCAGTCCAGACTGTTTTGTGCAGACCATTAAACCTTGAACCGGACTGTGAGAAGAGGTGATTTCTTTCTAAAGGCCCTGTGGAGCCCTGTATCATTAATATCGTGTTGGCCAAAAAAAGATGTTACTGAGAAACCTCAACAAGCATTTTGTCCGACTCAATTCTATGTGTGTATGTGTGCTAAATTGCTTCATTTGTGTCTGGCTCTTTGCAACCCTATGGACTGTAGCTCTCCAGGCTCCACTGTTCATGGGGATTCTCCAGGCAAGAATACTGGAGTGGGTTGCTGTGCCCTCCCCCAGAGGATCTTCCCAACTCAGGGACTGAACCCACGTCTCTTATATCTCCTACACTGAGAGGTGGGTTCCTTACCACAAGTGCCATCTAGGAAGCCCCAACTACTGCATATCCTCAAATTAAGAGAGTTAGAGTTTTCAGCAACAGTTTGGGGGAATTAAGGTGTTTTTTTTTTTCCTACAGTTAAAAAATAAAGATAAGACTTATTAAACTATCTGAAAAACCTATTCTAAAAATCTATGAAATGGATGAGAGCAATAAGGCCTGTGCTGGTGCTGATAAAGATTATAACAAAACAGCTAAATCTGTCATCATTATGGCCCAATGCATTTAGTAGATCACAGGCCATTTTCTCACTCAAAATGTACATTAATATTCTCCCATGACCTGATCTTTTAGCAGTCTGGTCATTTGTGAAGAAGTCCTCATACAAAGAAAGCAAATAGGGTGATTCACCTAAGGAGAGCTGAAAAATACGCTGTGGCCCAAACATGGGTATATCAGCACATCAGTGAGCACCAGTTCAAACAGGCAGGTATTTTCACGTGACGCCAGAATATGTGTTCAGTGTGGCACCTTACTAAAACAAATGCATTGTGCTAACTTTATTTCTGATGAGGAGGTGTGCTAACTTTATTTCTGATGAGGAAGTATCTCATTTCCACATCCACCCAAAATCAGCCCGAGTGAACCTTATTTCCTTTTATATTTATCACATGATACTCAGAAAACTTAGTATCAATTTTGACATAAATTCTGAAGTATTATAAGCATTTTAGGGACCATTTCTACTCGCAAACCATACAGTTATAAAGCCAGTTGTTCAATATGGAAACTATATGTTGACTGTGTATGTAACTTGGATTTTTTGGCTACTTTTGTTTTTCACTTTACACTGTACTAATATTTCTAATCAGAGGCAAACACTGGCAAATTTTACTTCTAATGACAGAAAACTTTTCCAAGGCATTTAATAAACTATTAATGTTTTTAGACCAGTCATTCAGCCATAATCTTGAAAGCAAAAAAAGAGTAATATGAAAGGCTTCACTAAAATAATTTGTTTACTTTTTCTTAATATTATTTACTTCCAATGCAGATAATGAGCATAAGCATTAATTAAATAATGCAGTGTATTTAATGTTCATTCACTGTAGCATGACTTTAATAACAAAGTGGACTTATTTATGGGAGTAAAATGATGTGATTTAGCAAAAAGATGAAAACAGTTTTAATCAGAAAGCTATTCATGAATTATTAAGAGTATTCTGTACAAAATTAATATGGAATTATTTTATCTTTATAAAGTGAGTGTTAAGCCCTTATTCGGATCCCTGCTCAAAAAAATCATAAAAACAGAGGTGCATACAATAGATCTACCAACCTTAGCATAACAAAGCCATTTAAAATCTGTGATTAATGTCTTAATTCTTGTAATAATAGTGCTCTGGCAAAGTCAGCATGGTTCATATTAGGGGCAGATTATTAGTACAGCCGTTGATTGCACTATCATATGATCTCAACATATATTTAAAAATTAAAAGGAAAAAAAAAACAGTCCAAAATCTGGAAGATGACAGGTGGGTATCAAAGAAAGAAAAGGAAAGGAAAAATGAATTCTAATATCTGATTAACACAAACTCTGTAAGGAAAAAATGAAATCAAGTGATCGATATTACTATAAATGAGGCCATGTTCTCTGGTTATAATTTTCTCAAGATTTGGCCATTAACCACAATAAATTCTCTATCTTACATAATTTTTAATAACCATGAAAATCTATGAAATTGATAGGATGCTTTATAAATGGATAATAGCTTACTGTCCAATAAACCTCACCTTAGGCTGTTTCAGAAAACTATTTTAATTATGAAGCTTGACTCTCTGTGGTTTATCATTTTGGTCAATGTAATACATGTGATTTAGAGCTTACATTTCTCTAAGATGAAGTGGTCTTACTCTACAGTGCATTTTAAAATTTACTGAATGTATGTATTTATTCCTCCTTTAAAATTCACTCCTAAATTGAAATGCTCTGGGAAGCAGTGTACCATATTAGGTAGAAATAGGAACCTCTAAGTCAGTCCACCTGGGTTAGGAATCCCAGATTCACATTTTATTTATTGCTAGAATCTTTGATGTTTCTACTGCAGTTTGGGGTTAATAAGAGTACCTACTTCCTAGAGCTATTATGAGATTGTGTGAGAAAATCGATGTAGCATGCCTAGCACAAAGCAAAGATAATACATATATTTATTATTATTGTCATTATTATTATTACATACAGCAATAGAGCATAGTAGTTAAGAGAACAGACTTTGGAACCAGAACTAGATTCAAACAGAAAAACTGCCACTTAATAACTGTACATTAAAATCCTTGTCTTAATCTTCTTAACAATAACATAAAGATATTTCAGGTTAAAAAAAAAATACTACTCACATCCAAATACAATTCAGAATTTCTTCAGAACTTCATTTCTTATTCATCAGTCAGTCAGTTCAGTTGCTCAGTCATGTCCTACTATTTGTGACTCCATTTACTGCACCACTCCAGGCCTCCCTGTCCATCACCAACTCCCAGAGTTTATTCAAACTCATGTCATTGAGTCGGTGGTGCCATCCAGCCATCTCATCTCTGTTGTCCCCTTCTCCTGCCTTCAATCTTTTCCAGCATCAGAGTCTTTTCCGATGAGTCAGTTCTTTGCATCAAGTGGCCAAAGTATTGGAGTTTCAGCTTCAGCATCAGTCCTTCCCAGTGAATATTCAGGACTGGTTTCCTTTAGGATGGACTGGATAGATCTCCTTGCAGTCCAACTGACTATCAAGAGCCTTCTCCAGCACCACAGTTCAAAAGCATCAATTCTTTAGCACTCAGCTTTTTTTCTAGTCCAACTCTCACATCCATATATGACTACTGGAAAAACCATAGCTTTGACTAGAGGGACTTTTGTTGGCAAAGTAATGTCTCTGCTTTTTAATATGCTATCTAGGTTGGTCATAACTCTACTTCCAAGGAGCAAGTGTCTTTTAAATTCATTGCTGTAGTCACCATCTGCAGTGATTTTGGTGTGAGTGATTTTGGTATGAGTGATTCTTATTCATCAGTTCAATTCAGTTCAGTTCAGTCGCTCAGTCATGTCCGACTCTTTGCGACCCCATGGATTGCCAGGCACGCCAGTTCAAAAGCATCAATTCTTCGACACTCAGCTTTCTTCACAGTCCAACTCTCACATCCATACATGACCACTGGAAAAACCATAGCCTTTACTAGATGGACCTTTGTTGGCAAAGTAATGTCTCTGCTTTTGAATATGCTATCTAGGTTGGTCATAACTTTTCTTCCAAAGACCAAGCGTCTTTTAATTTCATGGCTGCAGTCACCATCTGAAGTGATTTTGGAACCCCCAAAAATAAAGTCTGACAGTGTTTCCACTGTTTCCCCATCTATTTCCCATGAAGTGATGGG
>SJYX01005976.1:175588-256252 GCA_006410675.1 Oreotragus oreotragus
ACCAGGCTCCTCCGTCCATGGGATTTTCCAGGCAAGAGTACTGGAGTGGGGTGCCATTGCCTTCTCCAGAGGTTATTCATAGGCCAAAACAAATATTCCTGGTCAGTTTTCTGCTGCAAGGTGCTTGTGCCATCTCTCGGTTCTGTCATCCTTTAGTGGCGGTTGAAGGAAGGTTAAGACAGCTTGGGCAAGTCTGCAAGCTGTGTTAAAGCTGTGAGCTCAGAAGCCTCTCACATTGTTCTCACTCACATTCCAGTGATAAGAATGAGTAATGTGGCCACAGGTTGGTGTAAAGGGGGATAGATTAAATGCAGCCTCTGGATTTTTGAGCTACTTCCCAGAGGAAAGTCTAGACTCTTGAAGAGGGAGCACTTCATACATTTTAGTGGAGAGCTACCTTTCCCTGTCATAGGAAAGAAATACCGATTGTTTCAGTCCTGATTCTCTAGAAAACAAAGCCAAAAATAAGTACCCATGCTTCTATTTGGGAGGCATGAGCCCAGGACACAGAGAGTAAAGTAAAAAGGAAGTGAGGCAGGAGATGATGGGAAAGGGTAAAGAGGATGTGTTATCATTCTGGCTGCCACTCTACACAGAGCCTCAAAGAGACATTGGAGAGGGCTACTGGGCAGGTGCACCACGATTTTCAGAGAAGTTGCAAATAAACTGGAGAGAGCATGAAGCAGTCTGTAGGAGGAAAGGATGGGGTAGGGGAAGGAATTATCAGCCAGGTTTCTTCCCA
This sequence comes from Oreotragus oreotragus, assembly GCA_006410675.1. NCBI lineage: Eukaryota > Metazoa > Chordata > Mammalia > Artiodactyla > Bovidae > Oreotragus > Oreotragus oreotragus. The sequence goes on from SJYX01005976.1 coordinate 176,331, forward strand.
TTTCTTGCTTCAGTTCAGGTCAGTTCAGTCACTCAGTCGTGTCTAACTCTTTGCAACCCCATGAACTGCAGCACACCCGGCCTCCCTGTCCATCACCAACTCCCGGAGTTCACTCAGACTCAAGTCCATCGAGTCCGTGATGCCATCCAGCCATCTCATCCTCGGTCGTCCCCTTCTCCTCCTGCCCCCAGTCCCTCCCAGCATCAGAGTCTTTTCCAGTGAGTCAGCTCTTCGCATGAGGTGGCCAAAGTACTGGAGTGTCACCCAGTCTCTGCTCCCTGTGTTGTGTATATCCTGGACACACCCTTATGACTGCTCAGAAAGTCAGAGCCTATCCCCTGTAAAGCAGCATTTCATCCAGATCTAGAGGTGGCAGGGAGCTGAACGTCTGTCTGCACCTTGGTAGCCGAGAGGGCCTTGTATTCCAAGAAGGTGTCTAGACTTCCACAGGAAGTGGCACCATATGGGCCGAAGCAGGACTGGCCATCTACAGGGACAGCTGAGGCCAACTGAGTGAATGAGGATCTAAGGAGCGAATCTGAGGGGCTGCTAGAGACATCGAAAATATGCCCCAACTACTCACATTGCAGCATTAAATAGTTTTTATGTAATATAAATGTAAGGCAATATACACATTCAACAAACATGGAAGCTTTTATATTTATTCTTGCAAGATTTTGATTCAGGATAAATACAATAAGTTCTTGAAAGGAGAGAATACTTTCTCTTCAACAAACAAAGTAAACAAATGTATAACATTCTAGTGCTCAAGATCACTAACAAGGCTTTGCTTTTCTGAAAATCTGGTTTGATTTGGTCTTGTACTGAAGAAATTTCACTGGAGAAACAATTTCAGCTATTATTAACACCATTTATATTCATATACATAAAACTCACATCTTACAATCAAAGTATCCACTTCTATGTTGACAGCAGCCATACTTTAGACATTAATAAGATCAGGTATCCATTCAGCACTCTTTCCTAAATCATTTTGCCAAAATGAGAATTTATAAGTGAGTTTTATTCTCCTGCATGATTGATTTTCCAGAAACAAAACCAGTTATGTGATAGAACTTAATTCCTCTAAACAGATTTGGTGTTTCATGTTTCATACTGATAAGGACAATCTGAGTCTATATTCTGGAACAGCAATTAATCCAAAATAAAAAATGGTAGCTAATAACCTGTTTCATAAAATCTGAGCCTTGTCTTTTTTTCAACCACGTCGAGTAATAAGGGTATGAGAATGAGTGGCCCAATGATTTGTTGCCCACACACATGCCCGGTCTTCATCATGGAAAATGCCATCAAGCAAAAGAAAATCTGGCCTTTGATATTTCTTTAATATACATTAAAACCCCTCAAATATCTCATAAAGAAAAATGGGAACTTAATCCCAAATGTTTAATCTAAGTCAGGGAAAATATATTATGGAGAGAATGTGCTGTCCACTATTATTGGGAAATGGTAAAGCTGGACTAAGAAATAATAAAAATCAGAAGTGGACAAGACCTAAGGTCAATTTTTAATAAATTTGCCTTTTCCAGCAAAGAGCTTTTTTATGTTTTATTGTCTAGTAGTAACTTTTAAATACTTCTATTTAAATATTTTAAAAATCAGTCATTTATATTTTAAGTTTACCCAGAATAAATCTACGTACACTTTTAGACTTAAATTTATATTTAGTCAATTTTTAAAAGTACATTTTTATAATGATGTACAATGTGATACATTGGCATCATGTAGTTTAGCAGACTTTTTCATGTGTTTTATAGCTGTAGAATCAGAAATGTTTTCTATTAAAGGATTCTTTAACTTCAGACTTCTTGAATAAAATCTTGATTGTCTTCCAAATAAATTCTGCAACTTTCTGAACAACTTATTCCAATATTTAACAATGCTGATAATTTCCCCCTCTAATAAAGCCTAGTCCCTAAAGTTGTTCTCCAAGCCTAGGTCTTTTTGCTTTAAATTTGTAAAAATGAATGATTGATTAGGATCATTCTTATATAGCCCTTCATTTACTTAGTTTTCTTTTCTTGAGGTGGATATTTTTATTTGCTCAACTTTTACCAAAATCTCTTTAGCTTTTTCTGGCACACTTTAAAATTTAGCCCAAATCTCTATCATTTGCTTCAGTTTTGCTATAATATTAGTTCCTATTAAAGGTCAGTATAAATGAGATGATTGTATTTTTATGTCAAGTATTTCTCATTTTAACTATAATTCTGAGGTGTATTTTTAATTTTATTTATTAATATATTGGAAAGAACCTGGAAATTTTCTGTTGCAGGTTTCCAGTTTATAAATTGATTGAGCAGTTAATGGATTTCTGTTTAGGGCTTATTTGGGGCCACTTTGCTAGCTTTTAGGATAATAAAGATTTATAAGACAAATCCAACTTGTTTTGGAACTGGAGGAAAGAGACAAGTCAGAAAGTAGTGATAATATGTGGATAACAAAACAAATTGTCCAAAAAAGTGTGTTTCAGAGTAGGGAAAATGGTGAGGAGTGAGTGACTGTGCCTACAGAGGTGAAGGAGAGCCTCATGTAGGTTATTTTGGAGTTACGTCATGAAACAGAGCAAGATTATGGCAGATGGCAGGCAAGGAAAGTGGTTGAAGAGAGAAATAAATGTGTTCCAGATGAAAAGGGGTGCATGTATACTCAGATCCCCATATAGAGAGTCGTGAAAGCATGCTGCATTTTGGAAACTGCCTAGAAAAGAAAGACAGATGAATGGAACTGAGAAGGTGGTTGGAGGATAATGAAAAGAAGCCTATATACTCTGCTACGGTCCTCATGCGAAGCGTTGACTCATTGGGAAAGACTCTGATGCTGGGAGGGATTGGGGGCAGGAGGAGAAGGGGACGACAGAGGATGAGATGGTTGGATGGCATCACTGACTCGATGGACGTGAGTCTGAGTGAACTCCGGGAGTTGATGATGGACAGGGAGGCCTGGCGTGCTGCAATTCATGGGGTCGCAAAGAGTCAGACACGACTGAGTGACTGAACTGAACTGAACTGAAGGTATTTGTACATTATTCTGTAGATAATAAATTTTCTAGAAGAAATATTTTTGAGATTTATATCTTAGAAAAAATTCAAAACACAGAGAATGAATTGAAATGGTTTTTCCTGTGATCAGAAGAAATAGCATGGAGAGGGATTCAGATGGGAGAAAACAAGAACTCAAATGAGACTGTGACCTGGTTCTTGAATTTGTGGCTGTTGATGGAAAGTAGAGAATTAAGAAAATAAGGAGAGTAAAGGAGGTAAAGAAATGATTAGGAAAGATGAGCAATAGAGAAAGGGGGGCAACTCTGAGAAGACAGTGATTTCACAGAGTTGTCTGTGCTACATGCTAATGACAGAAAACAGAGCTCTGGGGACAAGAGACCACTGGGAAATTCGCATGTTTATAAGTGATGGATCAGATCATAGGCAAGAGCAAAACCCAAAGGATGCTTGTAAGTTGCTGCTGCTGCTGCTGCTGCTGCTAAGTCACTTCAGTTGTATCCGACTTTGTGTGACCCCATAGACGGCATCCCACCAGGCTCCCCCATCCCTGGGATTCTCCAGGCAAGGCTTGTAAGCTATGAGAAATAATAAAGGTCTAGAACCATAAACCAAAGTTTACTAACATTTGACAAATGGGTTTCCCTGGTGTCTCAGTTGGTAAANTCCGACTTTGTGTGACCCCATAGACGGCATCCCACCAGGCTCCCCCATCCCTGGGATTCTCCAGGCAAGGCTTGTAAGCTATGAGAAATAATAAAGGTCTAGAACCATAAACCAAAGTTTACTAACATTTGACAAATGGGTTTCCCTGGTGTCTCAGTTGGTAAAGAATCCACCTGCAATACAGGAAACAAACTGCAATGCTGAAGACCCAAGTTCAGTCCTTGGGTTGGGAAGATCTCCTGGAGAAGGAAATGGCAGCCCACTCCAGGATTCTTGCCTGGGAAACCCCATGGACAGAGGAGCCTGGCAGGTTACATTCAGTGGGGTCACAAGGGTCAGACATGACTTAGAAACTAAACCACCAGCACCACCAATAAATGGGATGAGGAAGTGAAGTCAGTGAAAAAAACAAGCAAACAAACAAAAAAAACAGAGAAGGCAACATACAAAAAGTGAAGAATTTGGAGAGAAAATGTCTTAGCTTGAGAGACAAAGAGTTTTAAGGAGAAGGGCCAGCAGCATTTCATATTACAGAGTTCAGCTGGAGGTGAGAAAGCATCAGACTGTTTCTGTTCACCTTAATGGTTAAGACATTGTGAAGAGGATGGAATAAGAACAGAGAATGTAACTACAGGAAACTGAAGAATCCTGGTCGTCATAGAAGGAAACGGGTGAGACTCAGAAACTGTGGCTTAGTGCTTGCTTTCTTCTCTCTGTGCGTGTGTGTGTGTGTGTGTGTGTGTGTGTTTTAAGCAAAAGTGACCTCAGTGTGATTATAGGCTAAAGGATATAATCTACTTGAGAGAAAATAAGGGACGTGATTGGATGGAAATAAAACCTGCAGAGGAAAACCCTTGGGATGAAGACTGAACGTCTCTCCCCCACGAGGAAAAGCAGGATGTGCCTTATGAGTTGTTCGTGCACTGTGCGGCAGGGGCAGCCCAGGTGCTTTTGATGCTCATAGTGTCACTGTCTTGCTCAGACAAGGAAGTGCGTTAGACATGGGGACAAAAGTCATAGACCCAGGCCGAGAAGTCTGGAATCCAGAAATGAAAGTGGGAAATGAGGAAACAAGGAAGAAATAGAATGTGTTAATTCTTATTTTTGGATCTAAAAAGGATGTTAGGTGGGCTAGTAGGAGAAAAGGATAGGTATGGAAGGGAAGCAGTGTTCAAGGACTTGGGATTCAGAGTCAGGTAAAAATGAATCCATATCTCAGCTGAGACCCTTATTAAGTGTATGAGCTAATGCAATAAACTTAACCACTCTCTGCCTAAGTTTCTTCACATGTCAATTAAAGGCCATGGCATTAACTTCACAAGATCGTCATAAGGAAATAAAGAAGTTGATATAAAACTTTCAGAGGGAAGACATATAGAATAAATTCTGTTTGTTCATTTTGACTACACAGACTATGAAAGTGGGGAGAATGGTGAATGTTCTAGCACAAGGGCTCTATGACCTCTGTGAATTATGAGTAAGCCATTTGGTGGGATAACTTTAAAAAGGTAAAGCTTTGGGAGAGAGGTGCCATTCAAAAAATAGGAACTGACTAGGAACACATAAAAATTCTGCAAAGCATTCATAACATTAGTCTTGGCAATGATTTCAGGGGTATGTTAAATGTCCTTATCACAATGATAGTGATGAAAGTGTCTCTGCATAGAGTCAAAAGCCCAGCTTAAGTAAATGGCCATTATTTGCAATGTTACTATATTGAGTAGTCAAGTCATTTCTATAAATTTGAGGAATATGAAGGGGATTGTAGAAGAAGAAAACGTGGATGAGAGAGAGAGTGGAGTGAATCATCAAATGATGGAGAGAGAGGGGCAAGTTGAATTGCCTGCTGAATCAGGACACAGATATGGACATGAAAGGAAGTGAAATCCAGGGCTTGACACTGGGAGAACACAGAAAGAACTGCAGATTTCAGTAACCTCAAAACCAAGCATGACAGGGTGGGAGTGAGAATGACTCAGAAAGCGGGATTTGTTAAGCAAAAGGCAGAATGAAGATTATTAACCATGGAGGAAAGATGAAGCAGTGAGCTCATGAAGAACATAAGATGTGGGTCAAAGTCATATGAGTGAGCCCTAGACTCAGGTGACTAAGAGTAATGGACAGGGCAAGCAATGCAAAAACTCACAAAACAAAGACTGCTTAACCAGTAAACCAAATATAAGTCCTAACTGGTATAAAGTTAGAAATTTTAAAATGCCCAAAGCTTCCTTCCAAAGCACAAACCCTAATTGCACTTTGGTATTTTCATTTATGAATTTGTTAAATATTCAGTGGACAACAGTTAGTTACCAGACATGGTTCCATATATTGGAAAAATAGTGGAGGAAAAGGCAAGCAAGTTTCCAGCTCAGGGAATTAAATTCTAGTGGGAAAAAAAAAACAGCATAAAACTATGTATATTAATTCAACTAGGAACAGATCTATGGTGAAATTAAAATAAGTAGGTAGAGAGTAATCAGTAATATTGGAATGCCACTATTTTATATAAGACAGTCAGAGAAAAGACTTCTGACAAGGTGACATTTAGCTAGGATCTGATGGAGAAGGAGTCAGCCGTGTGAAGACTGGGAGGTATTCCAGGTAAACAGGTGGTGTAAAAGCCCAGTGGGAAGATCAAGTTTAACAGAGAAAGACAGAAACAAGATCAATATGTCTGTAGTAGTCTAGTGAGAAAAGCCTCTCTTTTCCCTAAATGTTTCATGTTTTAACATGAGTATGATCACACTGTATATTCAATTTTCAAGGACAACACGGTAGTTAAAAACAGACTCTGAAGGGGTGCTACTAACATTCAAATACTGGCTCCTCCTTTCCTACATGTGTTACCTTGGGAAAGCTTACCAAACCATTCTGACACATTTTCTTACCTGTAATATGATAATAATAATAGTACTTATTTCATACAGGTGCAATAAGAATTAATAGCCATAAAACACATAGAGAAATGTTTGGCTCAAAAAAAGTGCTTCTTATGTAAAATCTTTTCATTTTTTTTCCTTATTGCATTATGTGGGAAAGATAGTCTTTTTTCTTACATATGCTTATTGATGATTATTTCTATTGGTTCTGAGTGTCCCATAATTCAGGTAACTGTAGAAACAGGTTGCTCTTAATTTCTCTATGTCATAAATGACAAAACATCATTATCATGCTTTAAGATTTTCCACAGCAGTGATCACCTGGGTCATGGAGTATGGGAAAATAGTAAAAATATTTCACTATCTGAAGCATTCATCAGAGCCACGCTCATCTTGATTAGTTTTCCATGGAATTACCTCCAAATAACAAAAGAAAGATACGCTGTCAACTGATGCTTTGCCAACTGAATTTATCCTGAAGGAAAGTTGTGCTTGGCCTGTACAATGTTTCCAAAAAATTTTTATTGAGTTGCCAAAAATCAAGAAAATCTCAAATTTTACTATTACAAACTACTTATTTCTGGCTTCTTCTGAAAAAAATAATTTATTTAAACTGATAGAACATAGTGGGTAAGAGGCAAAAATTGTGAATAGATTTCTTATAACTTTTTTTTTTACTATTTTTCCATGATTTTATGCTTTAACCTTAAGCTCATACTGTTAAAAATTATATAAAAATATTATAAGCTTTGTATACTAAAAACTTAAAGTATTCTATTGAAAATGGCTTGAAAAAATGGAACTTAATCTCCAGGAAAACCTGGAGTTCCAGCTCAGAACATATAAAAATAGTTGGAATCTTTGAAATGTGGCTTTAAGTAACTTTCTTTAAAAACAGTAAAGAAATTTTCCAGACAGGTAAGTTTTTATTTTAATGTTCAGAGTTATGCAGATTTAAAGTTATGTACATATGATGCACTTGAACTAAATGAAAATATGAAGAGACAAATATAGAGGACATTCCCATTAATTGATTATTATAAATTACTGAAGTAAAAACAGCATTTAAGTAACACCCACACTGTACTGTATAAAAGGAAGCACATGTCATAATCTTTTTGATCTAAATTAAATTGACTAAATACAAATATATAAATATATATTACACTTATGTGTATAGTCTTAAAAGCCAGAAAAGTGAATTCTTAAAAGCCATACAATTGATCTTTTAAATTTATTATTTTTTCCTATTTTCAGATTTCTTGAGATATAATTGACAAATAATATTGTGTAAAATTAAGGTGTATTGTGTGGTGGTTTGATACACATGTACATTATGAAATTATTGCCACACTAAGATTAGCTACTAAAAGTATTCCTCACCTCACATAGTTAACTTTCTGTGTGTGTGTATGTGTGGTTATAAATTTTAAGATCTACTCTCTTAGTAGTTTATAGTCACCATGCTGTATATTTGATCCCCAGAATTTATTCATCTTATAACTGAAAATTTGTACCCTTTAGCAAATTTATTCTCATTACCCCAGTGCATCGTAACCACCCTGTTTCTATGAGTTAGACTTTCAGACTCTGCATATATCTGAGATCAAGAAGAATTTGTCTTACCCTACCTGACTTACATATATATATATATATATATGCATATATTTATATATTATACGTGGGCTTCCCTGATGGCTCAGTGGTAATGAATCCACCTGCCAAACATGAGTTTGATCTCTGGGTGGGGAAGGTCCCCTGGAGAAGGAAATGGCAACCCACTCCAGTATTCTTGCCTGGGAAATCACATGGACAGAGGAGCCTGGTAGGCTATAGTCCACAGGATCACAAAAGAATCAGATATGACTTAGCCACTAAACAACAAAACAACAATATTTTATATATATGTATGACTAAGTAAGAGTGAGTAAATTCACTCAGTCGTTTCTGACTCTTTGTGACCTGTGGACTGTAGCCCACCAAGCTCCTCCATCCATGAGATTCTCCAGGCAAGAATACTGGAGTGGGTTGCCATTTCCTTCTCCACGGGATCTTCCCGACCCAAGGATCGAACCCAGGTCTCGCACATTGCAGGCAGATGCTTTAACCTCTGCACCACCAGGGAAGCTATATATATATATATATATATATACATATACATATATACATATATGTAAACATTTTCTTTATGCATTTACCCATTGATAGATTGACGGACATGTCGTTTCCATGTCTTGGCTGTTGTAAATAATGCTGCAGTGAACATGAGTGTGAGAATATCTATTTGGAACTGGAAAAGAGAAAGAAGAAAGCCTTTATGCCATTAATATATAGCTATTAAATCAATAACTTATTTTTTCTGACATGCATCACCAGTGTTGTGTGCTTTTTCTTATTGCATTTTTGTTTACAGAAAACTGGGAACAAACCAGAAAGTGTGGATTTGTATGGGGCACATATTGAGTGGGCCAAGGAAAAATCAAGCAGAAAGAATGTCTTTCAGGTAAGAAGGTTACACACATTCAGATTGTTCCTGTTCTTTCTAAATCTTAGCTCTCTTGGGTAATCAAAACAGGACTACCTTGTTAAGATGTTTTCATGCACTTGAACTAGTTGTGCGGAGGTCATTGTGAAAAACTGGCTTCTCTTCCTGTCAAATTTTGGTTGTTTGCTGTTTTTCCCTGGTGACTGGTTGCTATCTAAACACAAAATGTTTATTGTGTGGTGATTAATTATATACCCAAAAGTCATTGACTTTTACAGTCTATTTGATAGCTGTTTGGGATTCAAACCTAGAATGCTTGGCTTGCATAGATTTAGTGTAGGATTTTCAGATATAAACAAACTAAGATTCACTAATTATGATAAACTATTTGCATTCACTGCCATTCCTGCCTTCCAGTCATAAATTATATTTACCAGTGTAACTTGGGGGATGGACAGAGCTGAACAGTTATAGAAATCAGTGTTTTCACATTATATAATTTATTTTTTTGAAAAAATAACTGATTGATAATTTCAATCATGGTGCTTTGAATGGAAAGAACCAGATTAAATCCTTCAAAGAAAGGAAATGGGAAAACAATATTTCATGTATGATTCTACTAAAATCCATTTGGCAATTAATAACTTCAGATTACAGGAGTTGATCTTTTTTCTATATTTATATGACATTTATTTTTAGATATCCAAAGTAACCCAGAACTTTATAGGTTTGTTTTAGAATTTATATCATTTAGTAGGAACTAGATCATTATAATTATTTTATTAAATGTATTCTGAGACCATTTTAGCCCCTAAAGAAAAATCAACTCTATTCTTAAATGCATCACTAAAATTCATGTATAGGGTCTTATAGAAGAATAGGTAGGTGACATTTCTTCGAAGAAGCTGATTTTCAGTTTGTTTTTGCATTTTTCAGATGCTTAATCAGGTCTAGCCAAATAATTTGGACTCATAGTAATTAAACAAGCAAAAAAACACTTTCAACATACTGTGGAATAATTTATTTTTCCTGATTATAGTTGAATTCTGTTTAGGTGTTCATTTTTATAGGGTAGAGTTTTTGCTTTTGTTTTAACCCAAAGAAGAGGAAGAAGGAAAAAAGGAAGGAAAGAAGAAAAAAAAAAGAATAAAGTATAGAAAACTAAATATATTTGCCAAGAAATCAAAGGACTAAAACCAAAAGTGATTAGAAGGTGATTTTACAGAATCAAGAAGCAAAATTAAATTGTGCTTTAAAGTGAGGAATTGCAGATCAGTGGTATATTCTGTCTCCTAATTTCTTGCTTTTTTAATTCTTCTATAAATAAGAAAATTTGGTGTTATAATCCTAGCCTCTGTGACGACATGGATAATTAGTATGCCTAGTTCTGAACTGGATAAGGTGAATTAAGGGGTTTAGTTTTATTATGTGTTGTTAGTTTAGCATCCTAATTACCAACGTTGTAAAATAAAGATGTTAAACTTTGATATTGACATAATTCCTGGATAATAGAAACAAACCCTCAGAGTTGAATTAAGGAAGACTTTTTCAGTTTCTTCTGTTAACCTTAGTTACATTAGATCACAAATGAGAATGATACTCAAACAGGAATGATGTGTACAGGCTGTGAACATAGAAGAAAAATATTCAAGTATAATTTTACATAGCTATGAATGTAATATGTATAGATATATATTTAAACCACCTATATTGATAATATGCATCATCCTAATCTTTTCTGAGTGTGAATAGCTACCTCTGTTATAATATTTTACTCATTTTTCATATTTCTGAATGTAGATACTTCCAAAAATATTAAAACTATTCTCATTTTATTAGTTTTCCAGAGGTGAAAATCTTACCAGCTGGTTTTGTTTGTAAGGTACCTGAGTAGCTCATGGGACTTCAGCTTTCTTATATCTAGGTTGCCAGTTTTTGTCTTGTACCCTTTAGTTTAGAAAAATAAGAAGTAATGATAAGGATGTTGTGAATAATAAAATTAAAGAAAGATTAAGATTTCATTTCCTGCTTCATTCTTTTTAGGGTGAATCATGTGGTTTTCTTGTCTTGCTGAAATCTTTTCATCACCTAAACACATAAGCTTAGGTAAAATTTACTAATTCCTATCCATAGTGGCAACCCATGAAAGTAAGTCTTTTGAGAGGAACAATATAAATAGCTTTTATAGTTGTTAATGAAAAAACATCAGAAAGGATTTGCCAGAGAGCTAAATCTAGATGACTTGCATCAATATTTGATTAGGTACATTAGCTGGTATAACTCTCAAATGATCAGAATAAACATGATTATAGCTCAAAAACACGGTACTAAGGTATTGTTGGGTATGTGAGTGTGTGTGTACAAGGGTTTCATTACCTACAGAATAATGAAGCATTTCTTCCTGACTGAAAAAGACCATCACAGCTTTAGCTGATGTGCTACATCAGAAATAGCTTTAGAATTCCAAGTTTGAATTAGGCATGGTGTTCAATCTCAGTCTATGAATTATAGATTACAGCTATCTAATGACTATTAAGATTTTTGGTTCAAGAAAAATCAAAGAAGAGCAAAATTAGAAATAATTTAAAATTTGAAATCTGTCGTGAAAAAGTTGATGGATTAGCACTTATATGCCACATAATTATGATGTCACTAGAGAAGATGAACTTAAAATGAAGAGGAAAGCAAACAAAAAAATCACATGCCTAAGATATGCTTGAAAGACTCAAAAGCAAACATTTGTGACACAGAGAATGGAAGGATTTCATCTGTTTCCTTCATATATGTTATTTGGACATTCGAGTTGTTCATTTCCTTCTTTGTATTAAAAGTAAGATTTTTTTCATAGTCATTAAAAACTCTTGATATAGGTTCATTCTAATTTGATTGGTACATGATAGTATAACTGTGACAGCATTAATTAATTAGATTTTTTATTCAGCTTCTCTTAGTAAATCAGAATGATGCTCACTGGCTGAGTTCAAGAACGTCTGCCTATTTTATAATAGACCAGTTTCTCCTAATTGACCTTAATAATAAATAACATATTTTTTAAATTATTAACAGCTTCTATTGTAAAGCATACCTAGACAAATCATAATGTATTTTAAAAGTATAACTGCATATAGATGTATGCATATATGATGTATATGTCAATGTGTAAATCCACAATTAACAGCTTGACATCAGGAGATAGAGTGATTCTTCCCATACACTTGCTCTTCCCACACTAACACTGAAAGACGTATTGCATCTATTAGAAAAAAAAAAAAAGGTCATACATATTCTAAACTAAAGTAGTAAATGTTCATTGCTGCTAACTTTTGTCCAATTCTTCATTTAGCATAATTGTCAAGGACTGTCGCAAGTCTGATGTAGCTTGGGAAAGCATTTAGCAACTGAATGATTTGAAATGAACTGTGGTACAAGTTTTCTTAGTTAAGAGCAACACTAGGTCTTCATCAGGGAAAGAATGAATAAAAAGATTTATGTTCAAATCACATGTTTTAAACATTCCTGCTAAGTGCTAGTTTGCTCCTTGGTATTTAGCCTGAAATTTAAAGCACTGAGGATTAAAAGGATTACAACATAATCTTAAGTAATCCTAAATGTCATTTACAGAGAGGGAGTTGTAATAACTAAATAAAACCGTGTGAAAGGATGGCAGTGTTGTCAGGCAGCATCTGTAACACGAGCGGAGCTTCTTCACCTTCTTCGCTTTCCTCATGGGCACATCAAGCATTTACAAAGCTTTTTCACAGGACATTCAGTTGAGAAAACGGTTGCAAAACAATTTATAACAATAAGTAATTTTTAAACTTCCGATATCTTCTTGTTTCAAAGTAGAAGGAAATTTTTCACTCAGATTTCCTTCCTTCTTTTGAACATAAAACTCTCTGAGCTAAAGGTTTTTAAAAGTCTGGGGCAAAGGAGTTCACAATATGGCTCTCAAACAAATAGATAATATGCCTCTAAAACATTCCCAACCTCTAAGGACCTGCCCCCTTGTTAAATAGATGATGGTCCCAAGCACTGTAATTAATCCCAGGCCTTTTAATTTAGTACTAGAATATTCTTTAATACTGTCATGTAAATTAATTCTGCCTCCCCAAAGGTAAAATAATATACAGTATACAAAGGTAGAGACTATATCTTATACTGCTTTTTTAAACCATAAGATTGGATATCCCTATTAACCAATGCTATGGTTACTATTAAGGCTAAAATTGAATTTTTAATAAAAACACAAAATTCACTGTCATAATTTTTTTTAAGAAATTGTATACACTATTATAGGCTCTGTACTCCAAGATGATTTCTGAGTGTCAACTCCAGTCACTTTTTAAAATGAGGGTAAAGAATAGGAAATATACTATATGTTTTCTTGGTCCTGTTCATTACAGCAGTAAGTGATTACTCATTTGAAATAATCAAACCTTTTCTTGGATCTAGAAGTGACTAGGTGTCAGTTTTTCTGAGTTTCCTTTCAAATAAAATTAAAAATAAATGCACTCATAAACATGCAACAGGCTCATCTACACATTACATGTTTTAAATAAGATATTTTTACTCTTAATGAATTATGACCAATTAAAACTTTATCAGTTGCCTGCTTTTAAGGCAGAAAAAATTAAATGACTCAAGATGAAATTCTGTTTCCACCCCGCTTTCTCACTACCAGTTTATTACCTCAACAAAAATCATGACCAAATTTATTGGATCTGAGATTCTTTTTTTAATGTATAAAAATATCTCAAGGGAGCAGGTTCTGTCCCTAGAAGTAAATCTCGGAATAGATTTATCATTAGTTGTATTTCTTTTGTGACTTTGGATGGAGTCTTCTGGCTATAATGTATATTTAACATATTCATGTAATATTGTCCATGGATATGCTTTACATTTAAACATAATTTGATTGCTCTTCCTGATCTGAATATGTCTTAGCTTAAAATCTTTAAGTACTACTTAAGTTTATTAATGCAAAGATAATTTAATAACATCTTGGAAAATGTCATTTTAAGCCAAAAGGAAAACTACTGGTATTTTGCTTTTATCCATTTCCTTCTGTTAAAACTGATGGTTTAAAATAAATCTGAGCTTTTACCAATTTTCTCTTTCATTTTTCAATGCTTGTAGTTAGACTAAATGCAAAAGGATGATTCTTCACATTCATATATGCATTAGATTTCGAGTAAAGCTGGTTTCACTTTAGAGAATTACTCACAGTATCTTAAAAGGCATGACATTAAAAATAAACCAGAGTAAGAGCAGCCTTAATGTCTCATACCGTTTTGTTTTTTTTTTCCCTTTCTTGCTCATCCCCAATCATTTTATCTACCTATTAGATATTCATCCATCATTCAGAAGGTGCAGGGGAGAGAACACAGGAGTCTAGGGACGTGTGTTCCAGTTTTGGCGATGCAGTCATAACTTTAAGTAGAACCCAGGGCAGGATCCCTCCTCCAGCTTACAGCTTGTCACACCAAAGAAATGAGAGAGAAACTTTAACTCACCTGCCTCCTGTCTGTATTAAGGTTAAAATGAAGCAGTCCTGTATTTGAAAGCAACTTCAGAAGATTGATTTTAATATAAATAAGACTGGGTTGTATTCATCATCTAACCACATCATCTCATAGTGCATTGAGAACAGTTCCAGATGTGCATTTGGGAAGAATATGGGTAGGAGAGGTAGGTCTCTATTAAATACAATTCAGGGTCTCTGCTCCACATGTATTCCCTGTACTGCCTTGTGAACTTAACCAAGAGAAGGTGAAATGTACCACTGAAAACCTCTTCATTCGTTATCTAAGAATATGTGTTCTCAAACTGAAATTATTTTTAGTATCCTAGTCTATAAACATATATAATAATTTATGTAATATTTAATCAATGCAAGTTATTTCATTAATGTCATATCCCAGTTAACACTTCAAGAAAAGCATTTTGCCTGAAAAGCCTCTACCAATTTACTAAGAGCATCTTGCAAAAGGGAACTTAGAAACAAGTGCAACTATGCCCCCAAATAAGAGACAATAGTAAATCTTTTTATTCTCCTTGTGAGATACCAGGACATTTTTTTTTCCCTGATTGAAGGGGAAGAGAGAATTATTTTTATGATTTTGACTTCATTTTTACCAGTGGGATTGCACAGGAAAATTTTGATGAATGCAATGAGATAATTTTTCATAATTGGGGACTTGATTTAAGAATGTTAGCATATAGGGGCGGGGAAGGCAACGGTACCCCACCCCAGTACTCTTGCCTGGAAAATCCAATGGACAGAGGAGCCTGGTGGGCTGTAGTCCATGGGGTCGCTAACAGTCGGACAGACTGAGCAACTTCACTTTCACTTTTCTCTTTCGTGCATTGGAGAAGGACATGGCAACCCACTCCAGTGTTCTTGCCTGGAGAATCCCAGGGATGGGGGAGCCTGGTGGGCTGCCGTCTATGGGCTCACACAGAGTCGGACACGACTGAAGTGACTTAGCAGCAGCAGCAGCAGCAGGATATAGGGGTGTATAAATTTCACTGCAAAGGAGTCTGGAGGCAGGAAATAAAGATTGCAAGACCTCAAGGTGGGACTCAAAGAGTAAGTTAACAGCCTGACTGATGAAAAGAGGAATAGAAACAAGCCCATGGACGGCAAGCACATCCCTCAAATGAAAAACACAGCTATTTGTTCAGCCCATGTTACTTGAGAGCCAATGTCTTTTTTTTTTTCCTGATTCATCTTTTCAGAAATAATAAGTCTGGAAAAAAAAAAGGTATAATCTAAAGTATAGAGTTAAAATAGTAATAGTGTGAGTGTGTCATCAAAGAAAATAATAGGAAGCTTACGTTGACTGGTTATGCCATGAAGCTTGGTAGTCTAAGATATGGACTCACTTGCACAGCTTCTTTGTTATTCTATCAGAGGGTACAATGCTATCACACTTTCTTCATTTGTTTTTAAACTATCATCAGAGTAGAATGCTACTGGTTGAGAGTAACGATCAACAATAGCCACACTAGTAACTTTCAGTCTCAAATTAACCAAGAGAACCAAGATTTTAAGGTTCCAAAATAAAATTCTGTCTGTGAAGTCGCTCAGTTGTGTCCGACTCTTTGCAACCCCGTGGACTATAACCTATTAGGCTTCTCCGTCCATGGGATTCTCCAGGCAAGAATACTGGAGTGGATTGCCATTTCCTTCTCCAGGGGATCTTCCCGACCCAGGGATCAAACCCGGGTCTCCCACATTGGAGGCAGACGCTTTAACCTCTGAGCCACCAGGGAAGCCCCAAAATAAAATTAGTCAAAATTAAAAAAAGAAAAAAGAAAATGTCACTGTGGCTTCCTATACTTCTAATGTTTTAGCAAAAGGATAGGTGTGTGCTACCTAAAGGGCTGGCTCCATCTGCTCAAAGATAATAGTTGTCCATTTGGAATAAATTCTAGAGTTTAGTTTGACACCAAGCTAAGTGCAACATGCTGTTCTTCATTTGTTGACATCATGATTTACATACCCTCCTCTTATGAAATGTGCTCTGTTTCTTGATGTTTCGGTCCAACTGGTGTGTTGGTCACTGAGCCTTACAAGGGCTAACAATACAGTCCCCCATGATCACAGAACCAGAGTGTGGCTAGCTGTTACGTGGAATCAAACCTAGGACTTCATGACACCCACCTGAGCAAAAGCCACCACTGCCGATGAGGGATTTCACGGTATCAAAGCAGAATCATCAAGCGTTACTGTTTTTCCACTTGTAATTTTCACCTTGTTAAGTACAAAAGGTTACATTGATCCTAGCAAGACAACATTCAAACGAACTGATTCCCTTTTTGTACCTGTTTCAAAGTTTTTATTTTGTATTTTAAAGGAGAGAAGCCATATTTATTTCATGATGAATATGGTGCTTTTTTTTTTTTTAATAGCAAGCAGACGTCTTCCAGAAGAAGGAAGGATTTAATCCTTAAAGTTGGTACATAATAGATGGGGTCAGTAGATGATAGCATATTTTTTAGTTTGTCTATAAGGATGACACAGGGTGAAATAAAATTGAGTACTTTTGGATAGTGTAGGATCACTGGCAGATAAATAGCTGATGTCATTCAATTGTTAGAAACAAGATAATGAGGCTGGATCTGAAGGCAAGAGAATATATATTCACAGCATTTATATACCATAAGCCACTGAGCAGGAGAAAAATCTGGGCAGTGGTGAGCAGAACTTTCAAACCTCAGAGCAGTATTCAAAGCAGTATAAGAAAATAACAAAGCAAGCATCCATAAACAAAGGTTTGAAATATACACAAGGACAAAAAATAACCAAGGTTAAAATGAGAAGAAAATGCCAGTGTTCATACAGAACTGAAGAAGCCACTTGTAGAATCTATGCAGTCTCTTAATGTATGAGGTAAATATGCTACTAAAAATTTAGTAGAAAACAAATATTCACAAGCAAAGCTATGAACACTCCAGGACAGTTAAAGATTCTCAGTATTTAAAGAAGAGAGGAGGCTGCTCTTTTATCTTAACAAAACAGGATGTTGAGAGATGACCTAAGTGAAAGGGTGAAATGAAATGCCTGATGCCTGGGAGGAATCAGGAAGGAAGCTGTTTAAACTGCTTTCAGATAACAGATCAGTATGCGGTGATTTGACCAAGGAAGGGGCATTCACTTTTAAGGAAGGTTTAGATGAATTTCCTTTTTAGTAAAAAGCTTGGCCTTCATCCTTGGCCTTCATCCCACCAGTTTGCCTAACATTTTATTTCCAGCACTAGGAGAAATTCTAAGTCTGACTTCCTTGGTGAACATGTGCAAACCAAAAATTTTACAGTGGGAAAATTAACAAATGGTGCAAACAGCTCAAAAAGGGAAAGAAACACTGATATTGAGGATTCTTTTCCCAAGTAATATAGACCTTGATAATTTGGGGGATTTTTAAAAACTTGAATTTGAACAATGCTTCATTTTTCTCACACCCTGACCATGTAGAATACAAGTTTCTGGTATTTGAGATCTGTGATAGATTTTAAATCAAATCATGCAAAGGGTGGTTTCAAGTATGCTCTTTTGATGTGTAGGTTGTACTGATGAGGGTGGCAGGAAATTATGTGAAACCCTTTTCTTTTGACAGCTACACTGGAACATTTACAACCACAGATGTTATTTGTCCATCAGAAAAGAAAATATTTGTTTTAAGCCACAGGCATTTTCTACCACGACATCAAATGAAATTTGACAGCAATTTAAAGTTTAATGTGTAAGAAAATAAATATTTTGGGGGGCTGTAATTCTAGAAAGAAAATAGATCCCACAAAATATAACTAGTGACATGAAAAAAAAATGGCTGGCCTCATTACGAACAAATCTTTTACTAAAGTAAGGATTGTTCTATTATTAACATAGAAAATCTTAGATGGAGTGCACATAATGCTGCATTATTCATAAAAGCATTGCTGCCATCTGGTGGCGAGTTGGCGTTTCAACACTAACTTCGCTGATTTGATTTGGCTGGGTGCTCTGGCGAGGCGTTCAGTGGAGGGCTCACTTTATGGAATAATTAAAATACAAACCTGAAATACCATGGCCCACACGCCATTCATCTGATGGCAGTCCTTTCTCTGTCCTGTCATGGAATGGAGGGTTCAGGGGAGTCAATGACATACTTGTGTGATTTTTGTCTTGAACATGAAAGTGTATTTTCCATGACTTATGTAAGGAAGTTACTCTTGGCTGTTATTGACTGATGAATTTTATCAACACTCATTTCTGTTAGAAAATAAATATGTAGTCAAATATTAGGAAGATTTATTGAATCTAAATATATACTGTATTGCTTAAATAAGAATGTATGTGAGATACTGTAATCCCTCTTTTGGATCTAAACATGAATTTTTTTTAAGCTACCACTCACTGAGTTTGATTTTGGAAATAACATAATTTACAGCGTCAAAAGAGAGAAATGTGTAGGGCTTCATAAAATTCAACATTTCTTCCCAGTCATTCGATTGTTATATTGAATAAACCTGATTAATTGTTAATGACTCAGAGACTTATGAAGTCATCTTTCTTCATGAATTTACAAATTAAATGACAAATACTCAGCTCGTGCTACACATTTTAAATAAAAAATAATATAGTTCAAATGTAATTTAAGAAATTTGGATGGTTCTTGAGCAACAGTGCATTAACACATTCTTAATCAGAAGCAATGAGATTATCTTTGCAACTTCAGGGTATGTTCTAAGTTTCTATTAACTGTAGAATGCCTCATTGTATGCAATGAGACTCCTGATCAATAAAGTGGATATTTATATAGATCACAAGTCTTTGAAGAGTATAGGAAATAATGATTTAAAATTATCCCAGGAGGAAAGTTGAAATTCAATCCTGAATTCTCAGGGATGATATTTAATAGTTATTACTCAATTTTTACCAGATATTTGCTTACATCTTTAAACCACCTTATAATTTAGTAAAAGTCAGGTAACAAAATGCCATTGCACTAACTTGGGAGAATCATAATATTAAATGCATATTATCCTTTCCAAAAAAAAAAAAAAGTGTAAATGCCTATTTTTAAAGTAAGACTGTGGAATTTATTTTTAAATTCTTGGTTAAGATTTTCACTCTGTGAATGCATAATTGATATTACCCTTGATAATACCTACTCTTGCCACTTAAAATGTTTTCCAAAATATTTAATTTGACTCATGGAAGAACATTGTTTATTTTCCCTGAGAAGATTTTACTAAATTCCCTACCCCTCCTCTGTCTCTATTTAGGAATAGGTTGTGAAAAACAACAATAAAGCTTTACAAAGAAAGTAAAAATGATAATGATTTTGCCCTAGTCTCTTCCATCCATAAGTATAAAATTTCAAGTAAATTATTTTCCTAATTATCTTGGATACAACCTATATTGGTTTCTAATGGTTCCATAATAGAGAAATAGTAGTTACGGTCAGGATGCTCCAGGTTGTAGTCATAAGTTGCTAATGTTTGTTTCAAAAACATTTGCCTTTGGCAGCTTTTATAGCTACTTAACACTAAATTCCCATCCAACCAGGAGAATCACTCAATACTGTAATGATGTCACCTTAAATCCTTTAGTATATAATTGCTAGATGTTACATTTTATAGCAGGGCATTTGATGGTGTATTTGTTTATGCTAAATTTTATGACAGTGACAGCTGTATCTCAGTGGAGGAATGGTCCATTCCTTTCATAGGAAACTAGGTTGGAATTCTCTCTCAGCAAATAGTTTGGCCATATATGCCCTCTGGTTAAGGCTGGGCTCCCCATCAAAGCAAAATTAGAGATTAGGAACTGAGTTGCAACTAGTTTATTCAGGAGATAATCCCAGAAAGCCAGAATTCAAAACTAGCAAGAGTAGGATAAAAAGATACTACAAGGGACGTTACTGAGTTGGTCAAAGTGGCTAGAATATATGTCAGAATTTTCACCCAAGGATTAACAGGATGGTGCATTTGTTTATCAGCTTTTCATCCCTTTGTTTTTTTTTTTTTTTTTTTTTTTTATTTTTACTTTATTTTACTTTACAGTCTGTATTGGTTTTGGCATACATTGACATGAATCCATCATGGGTGTACATGAACTCCCAAACATGAAGCCCCCCCCACCACCACCTCCCACCCTGCATCATCCCTCCGGATCATCCATAGATTAGGACAGAATAGTATCTTTAAATTGTTTTGACTTTCAGACTGAATGTGTTTATCTGTGTACTGAGAAGACTCTTTCTAGGGTCCTACTCCATATCCTAGAGAACATCTATGGCAGAAAGGGAAAGATACATGGTATCTTTCAGACTGAATGTGTATATCTGTGTACCGAGAAGACTCTTTCTAGGGTCCTACTCCATATCCTAGAGAATATCTGTGGCAGAAAGGGAAAGATACATGGTACGTGCTTGAGGTAAGATGCAGTCAGGACAAAGGGACTTGAAGCCCTCACAGAACTGTTTACAGCAGCTGCAGCTGGTGTCACAGGTAAAACCAAGAGGCTGTGAGGCAGGACACAGAAGTATGTGATGCAATTCCCCTCTTAAAATACTCAAAGTGACTTGGACCTCAAGTTAACCAAGATGGTGGCTGGCCTCCCTCTGTAAACAAGAGCTAATGAAACAGTTGTTGTAGAGTAAGTTGCACTCCTCTACAGCTGCTGTGTCTGAGGCCGTATTTGATGTTCATCACCTACCTCTTCTGCCACTCATTCTAGATGTTCCTCACCTTGAGACCCGACAGATTTGAGCACTTAATTTTTTGACATTTCCAGGCTTTGTTTGCTGCAGTGGACAGTTCAAAGCTTTTACCAGGCACAGAAGCACCAATATACATCTCAGTGAATTCCCTGAGTTCCTGAATCCTTTCTCCAACTCCCACTGTACAGAAGCAACTTCACCTTCTCATCATAATAGGGCCAATTATCCTGATGAGTATCGCAGCTGTTTTGTGTGCCTGTTGGTCCCCTGCTTGAGTAGCCCTACTTAAGCAGCAGTGAGTATAGCTTTAAGTTCAGTGATTCCATTACTATTCCTTGCCAAAAACAAACTCATCCTCCATCCCAAGAACAAGAATTTTTCATCTAGCCGAGTCAAGTTGCCAAAGTCAAAAGCATCAGTGCTGCAAATGGGTTTCTACAGGAGCTGCTCCTGCTTCTATCTCTTGATCCCTAGACTCATACATTCTAACTATTATGGACACTATAACACGTATCAGATGTTGATTCAATGTGTATGTACCGCATCTTAGAATACAACACCCTAACCAAGCAGTGTCCTATCCCTAAGCTACCAGCTTAACTAAGATTTTATGAAGTCATTCATTATTTTATTAGGTTGATTGCTTCCAAAGAGCATGTTGTTTGGTAAGAACAGTGGATCTTAAGGATCCACTTTCAAAGGAAGGGCTCTGATCTAGTCAGTTTGCTATCAGGTGCCTGGGTGGTCTCTCTGAAAGGTTCAGCTGTACTTTTGCTGCTAGAAGCCTGAGCCGATCAGCAGTGACAGGCCTTATGTCAGCTTTGGTGAGAGGGAGCCATAGGTTGGGGTCTGTGCAGGGTCTCAATCTTTGCTACCATGGCCACTTCATTCATGGGTGTATTATACAAGCTCTAAGTGGCGAAAGACAGAGGTTGTGTCAAAGTGTTAGGTGCTCAGTCACGTCCGACTCTGAGACCCCATGGACCATAGCCCTTCAGGATCCTCTGTCCCTGAGATTATCCAGGCAAAAATACTGGAGTGGGCTGCCATTCCCTTTTTCAGGGGATCTTCCCAACCCAGGGAACAAAACCAGATTCCCCACATTGCAGGCAGATTCTTTATCCTCTGAACCACCAGGGAAATCCAAAGATAAAGTTAGAGGACTTCAACTGATTAAGTCATCTGGTACACTCACTCTGGGGTAGACGTTAAGACATTAAGTTGAAATCAATGATCTTCACGGCCAGTGCCCACTCCCATAAGTCCACTGACTTCTTTATCTTCAGTCTTCCAGACTGTTTCCTGTCAGGCCTCTGGCTGGCAAGCAAAACCATTCTTTACTTTCTATGAATCAGTCTATGTGCTTCCCTCAGGATACCCTGCTCTCTACAGTTAACCAAACAAGTTCACTTCTTATATTTCTCCCCATGGGAAGCTTTCTTCTCACCACTGGCCTCCAGGGTCACCCAAGGGTAGGGCTGCGGTGCAGCTGCAGTCCATATTTTTGATGTCCAATAATGTACTGAAGTGACCTATTCAGGAATCAGGCTTGAGTGTTTTCATCCTTCGTCAGCTGGCATGCATTTAAGAACTTCCATGAGGCCATAGGTGCAAGCTCAGGGAGGAGCACTAGCCCAACAGTGACAGATATCATGGGTTTTTGAGCCATGTATTTTCAATCTGATTTACTTAGGCCCTATGGACCTGATTGGACCAAATTCTAAACGTAGCATTTCCATTCATGGATTGTTGCCCAAGATTATTAGTCAATGGATTTTACAATACTCAGCTCATCTTGGGAAGCTAAAGTCAAATCGCCACTTGATGTCCTGTGATCAGGTGCTTAGTCTTTTTTCTGACCCCGTAATAGGCCAGGAATTACTTCTGTGTGTGTTATTCGCTCAGTCGTGCCCCACTCTTTGCGACCCCATGGACTGCAATCCACCAGGTTCCTCTGTCCATGAGATTTTCCAGGCAAGGCTACTGGAGTGAGTTGCCATTTCCTTCTTCCTTACTTTTAGTCGGTGAGAATATCTTTACTGAAGGTGACAAAGCCTTCCTCCACAACCCTTGGGTCGTTGTTATGAGGCTTTTATTATAATCTGCCACAAACTCCACAGAAGCATGATCCCGTAATTTTTTATTGAATTTTCTGAGTCATATGATTCTAGAGTCAAAGAACTTGCACCTTAGCCTGAGCTTGCTGCAGGCATTGCTAAATTATGATAGCCAAGTGGGTGTGTGCCTGGCATCCCAAAATACTCTTGCTGCCCAATGTACTGACTCATCTGAGGGCTTGTAGGTTATATCACTGTTCAAGGATATCTAAGAGCAGCCTAGATTCCTGATTGTACACAAATCAATGATTATCATTTCAAGCCACTAAACTTTGGGTTCGTTTGTTACAGAGTAGTAGCTAATTGATACAAGTAATATGTCTACAAATAAAATCCAATGACCTGATTTCTATGTGAAAAAAATATATATATTTGAAAGTAAAATCCAACCAGTATAAAAGGCCTTTGGATAGGTTGTAGAGCCCCAGTTCATGGTGTCAGCTTCTAATTAACAAGTACTAGTTCCTTACACTGAAGAAGGCAATGGCAACCCATTCCAATACTCTTGCCTGGACAATCCCACGGACGGAGGAGCCTGGTAGGCTGTAGTCCTTGGGGTTGCGAAGAGTCGGACACGACTGAGCGACTTCCCTTTCACTTTTCACTTCCATGCATTGGAGAAGGAAACGGCAGCCCACTCCAGTGTTCTTGCCTGGAGAATCCCAGGGACGGGGGAGCCTGGTGGACTGCCGAATATGGCGTCGTACAGAGTTGGACACGACTGAAGCGACTTAGCAGCAGCAGCAGTTCCTTACACTCCAGTGTTCTTGCCTGGAGATTCCCAGGGACGGGGGAGCCTGGTGGGCTGCCATCTGTGGGGTCGCACAGAGTCGGACACCACTGAAGTGACGAAGCAGCAGCAGCAGCAGCAGCAGCTCCTTACCGGGTTGTAGAGAAAATGCAGGTAGTGCATTTCATCTGGTCGTGTGTCTTCTATTACTCACTCTGTTTATTGCAATAGCTGCCTAACAAAGTTAACTTCCAGGAAAGATGCCAGGTTACACAGAACCATACCAGAGCCTTCGAATCATTTTGGGCTTTCACCCAATGTTTTTGCAACATTAGGTGGAGACAACACAGTTTGGCTTGAAAAATTACAAGGGAAAAAAATCATAGCATATGCTCATGGGACAGTATGTTCAGAGTCTTCAAGAGAGTATCTTTCTTGGCCTCTTAAAAATCAGAGAATATTGTATATCTATGCCATTAAAAAAAAAAAAAAAGTCTGGACCAACAAGACCCAGGGTTGTAACAGGTCATTGATAGGCCAGCAACTATATAAGTTCTAACCCAGAATTTGAGCTATAAGACATAGAGTAGATAGAATTACAGTTGGACAATCTAAATATAGCGGAAAATTTTGGCACTTCAAGAATTTCTGAGAGAAAGAAAAGAAATTTGATTTCTGTGCCTCTGATAGAAAAGCTTGCAGATGACCTAGGGAAATTATATTTGTCATATTTATATTGCAAATGGTATTTTTAAATTTGTTCTTAAAAGTTGAAAATGACCTTCCATGTTAAAAGACCATTAGTTAGAATAAAGCATGAAGTCCATATGGCTTTGCATTTTGGGATGAAATATTCTAGCTACTCCTTTAATTTTGAAAAATGTACACATAAAAAATGCTATTATTTTTCCTGAGAATTTTTACAAGATATTCTGGCTTAGAAAGTATTTATTTGTGTAAGGTAAACATGTGATTCCCAGACCTGCCTTTATCAATATTAAGGTTTTGGTTTTGCTTTTTCTTCCCAAAATATGCAAATAAGAAGATTTAATTCATTTGCGTCTTTTTTCCTACCTGATTAAACCCAAAGATAAGCATGGTGTGTTCATGTTACAGCTGCGTGATACTAAGAGTTCTCTGTGTTGGGTTAAAATTTTATTTGAATTTCTTAATTCAATTAAATTTTAGATTTTCAGTAGTTTATTATTTCTAAATCTGTTTTAACTTCAGGGACAAACACTGATGAAAAACAGGGAATAAAGTTATTCAGTTACATCAAAGTCTAGGTTTTAAACAATTTTTTGGTAGTTATTTTAGAAATTGTGTGTTCAGTTACTAACTTTTCATAGTACTGAGTGCAGTTCCAGAATCTTGGGAAAAGTCAGTTTACAAAAATGTCTAATTTATGGTTAAGAAATTGAATAACGGTCAACTGTTTCCCATTTATTCCTATCCTATCCTTTGTTTCACAGTTTGTTTTAAATAATTTTACCACCCAATAAAGAATCCCATTTTGATAATAGGTATTATTTTATCTTCTAAAGTCAAGCAAAATTATTTTTTCCAGTGTAACACAAATCAAGTCAAGGTGAAAAGTTCAGTAATTGGAGAAAGTTGCTGAGCTATTTCTCAGATGCAAGCTCCGAGAAAGTGAACTAATATTTGGGTTATATAGAGTGCTTACTTGCTATTGGTGAGTAAGTAGCAATTCTACTAATTTTGCTGAAATTCCAGACAGAGTGAACTAATTGAGGTTCAGTGATTGACACTGTAAGTAGCTAAATTGCTTATGCCATGATTTGAGAATGATATTCATATTTATTGTTTTCACTTGTCATATGAATCTGCTAAATTTACTTATTAAGGGTAAATGTTTCTGAATTTTCTACTTTGATGTTTCTAAGAACAGAGAAATGTCACAGGGATCCCTTCTTAAATTAGCATTTGTGTAGCATTTCCATTGTACCAACAAAATCCTTATACTTAACATTTTTCCCATAAACTTTGCTTAATATTCGCTCATTTCCAAATAAATAGAATATATATCATAATTAATGAAGAAAATATTAACAGAATAACTCAAAGGACAAAATGTCATCAGGGATTTTATTTACCATACTTCCATTTATGGCCCCTTTCTCAACCAAGATTGGCTTTTGGAATACATGTCTGTTGCTCAGCTCTATACTGTCTTAATTCTGGGCACCAGGTTGAAGAAATAGCCTCTGTCTGGAACAGATATGACAGGCATGGCATGCTGGCTTTTAAGCCCCTTCTCAGAAGTAGCATATGTCAGGTTTGTCTTCATTTCATGGGACTAAAGAAGTCATGGAGCCAGGAGAACACACGTGTAATCCTCCTATGTGCAGGAGCGCTGCAGAGATGCGCTAGGATAGGTAGTAGCTAAAAATAGAGCCTACCACAATCCCTTCACAACTAGATGTTCAAATCACTTGGGCTAACCTGCTCGATCTAAAGGGTTGCTGTTTAAATGAGTTAAATTTCATCAAGCCGTTCTAGAGATAAAAAGCATTTAACATAACTGATTACATACTTGTAACTGATGGTGACATAGTGACTTATTTAAAAGAATCATTGTCTCTTCGATAGAGGCTGTTGAGTATGAAACTAGAGTTCAAGTTTTTCGACAACATATGACAACCTGTGTATCAATTCGTATCCATTTTAAAATTAGTTCAAAACTGTTGAGAATATAGAAAATGTGTATCAATAATCATTTAATTTCAAGTCAGATGTGTGAATTATAGAAGGTGAATGTCACAGAATTCAGAGTGTAATAAGTAGTTTATGAGGGTGACAAAAATGAGGTGAGAATTGGAAAGTGCATTTAGTAATTCAACCATATTAATGGAATTATTTTTTCAATGGTAAATGAATATATGCCTAACATCATCAAATAAGTTTGTCTTCTCATCATAGATATTTATAGACCATCTTTAAATATACTGAGTGCATACATAATGTGCTTGATTTTATTGGTCTCTCAGAAAGTGCTTTACTAAAAAACTATACTGTAGAGCATTTTTGCTGTTGAAATAACAATTATATTCTGGAATACAAATATTTGACATGAGAAAATATGATTCTTTTCTATCAAGTTTTATGAATTATATCCTTTTGAAGTGTATTCTAGGGAGATAATATTAGATGGGATGGAAGACAAAATGAGGGTCCTTAATGTAAATTGTTCAATAGCAAAGCAACACATTTTGCTTGAGAAAAAAACCATCTGTATTTTCAAAATGAGGCATAAGCCTCATTTTTAATACTCTAGATTTGTTACAAGAAGTAAAAACTACTTTAATTTTAGCAAAAGTACCAACTAATGTCAGTGAAAAATGAATGCAATTCAGCTTTATGTATGTAGCTATCATGGCAAAGTAATTTTACAGAGTATAGCTATTAGTTTTTTTTTTTTCTTTTTTTTTTTCTTAGAAGGCATTGGTTTTAAGTCCTGCTTTTCAAATGTAGAGCATATTGGTATAAAATGAAAAAAAAGGCCCTCAAACAAAAGTCCCAGTAAACCAAACTGCAATTAGCTGCCACTCCTGGGAAATATTCTAGTATTTGTGCTGGCACTTGAAAAATTTACACCTTCTGAGAAAAGGCAGGAAAATTCTGTCAAACAATTAAGCTGATTGGAATTCCCAAGAATGTGAAAAAACAAAATGACTCTTATGTTAAGAAAGAATGGCAAATTGTTGTGTATACTGCCATGAACTGGAATAGAAAAAAATAAAAGATATTTGTACCTTGTATACATCATTTTTTTTATTTAACACAGTTGTAATGCAAGTGAGTTAAAAATTTTTAGTACTGATTTATCTTTTTAAAAACTACACATTCTAGACTTGAAAATGTAATTAATTAAATAACCTCTACAACAGCAATAGAATGGAACATTAGCTATTAATATTTTTGGATAAATGAGGTGATTGTTAAATCTTTGTATAATACACATTTGGCAATCAGTTAGTAAAGATAAAATATGAGTATGTTACCATCAAATACTGTAGACGATACCGAGAAGAGAACAAATAATTGAGACTAAGGGTAAAATAGAAATTGGCTCTTAAAAGATTAAACTAAAATCAACTCTGATAATATGAATTGAAAGAAAATCATCCAGCAAAATGAAATGTATGAAAAAATACCTTTCCTAAGTAAATATGCTTCAAAGACTTGTAAAACAAATAGAATATGTTAGGTTCTCAAGGAAATAAAATAAGGGTATATGTTTGGTAGACCTTTAAGAAAGAAAAAATACTATGGCTTACCTGTTTCTTATGCCAAATATTCCTATGACTTTTAAAAAGTCAAACTATTTTTAAATACTTATCATTTTTACTAGTTTTTTTTGTTCACACTGAAGAAAAATCAAGAGGAAAATTACTCAAAACAAAATTATTGTCGTTGACTGATACAGTAACCGTGTGTTCAGAGTGTGTGCTAACAATCCTGTAGGACTGCCTGTTATTTTGATGTATGTACAAATCCCATTATATTCAAGGATCAATACTTAAAAAGAAAACATTTTATTTTGTATTAGGGAATAGCTGATTAACAAACAATGATGTGATAAAACTACCAGTGAATAGCAAAGGGACTCAGCTGTGTATATACATACATGTATCCATTCTCCCTCTGAACTCCCCTCCCATCCAGACTGCCATATAACATTGACCAGAGTTCCATGTTAAAAAAAAAAAACTGTTCACAATTAGGTGTGAATGTTAATAATTTACATGCACGTCTCTAGTAAAATATTAATTGATCTTCTTACATATTCTTCACCAACTACAAAATTTTATTTGACTTTCATTTTGCTCAAGATGTTTTCCCCTTAAATTGCTCAAGATGTTTTCACCTACTCAGAAGTTTTCACCTTAAATAGACATTTCTGGTTTGCTTTGGATGTGATTTCTGTACATTTATGCTTTAAAATAAAATCCTTTCCCATACTGAGATCAGCAGCTTCTCATTTGTATTGCCCATTTCTGAAAGGATTTCAGTATTTTCTTTTTTAACATTTAGCTATCTGAGCCATTGGTGATATTTAATTTGTTCATAATTTACTTTGGTGT
Organism: Oreotragus oreotragus; assembly: GCA_006410675.1. Lineage (NCBI taxonomy): Eukaryota > Metazoa > Chordata > Mammalia > Artiodactyla > Bovidae > Oreotragus > Oreotragus oreotragus. Next base: position 205,545 of record SJYX01005976.1, read on the forward strand.
ATAGTGTAATGTGACCCAAGTAGTCAGGCATTCAGTACCATTTTGTGAATAATGTATCATTCTCTATGGTCTTATGCAGCTCATATTTTTATTATATATTATCTTCTCTTTTTTAATAAGTATATTTCAGATATCAATTTATTTGACATTGCACCCGATATTACTGTCTTCACTATAGTAACCATATAATTTATTCTAATTACTGGAAGATCAAATCTTCTGGTCAGCTTTTCTTTTTTCAAAACTGTCTTGATATTGCTGTATTATCTACAGGCTGTTAGTATAATATGAAAACAATCTCATCTTTCTTCTTTGTACATAACCTGGGTTAGATGCCTATTTATATCCTTATCCTAGAAATTTTAAAAAAATCTTATTTTTTCTGTTAACTTACTAGTCATATTCAATATTTTAATGCATATTCAAAAAATTTCAATTTGCAGAGATTGTTTTTTCAAAATTGTCTGTCACTGATGATCACGTTAAGCTGTTTTCTCATCTTCTGTACATCTATCTTTCTGTAAAATGGCACCTCTCCGTTTTTCATCTGTATCATGTTTATCTCAAAATTTCTCCCTCTTGGTCTCTTTCCTCTGTTTTAGAAATGGCAGAATTTTTCTTCTCCACTGTTAATTTTTTTCTTTTAATTTTTGTAGTATAAATTCAGCTATTTTCTGCCTCTAATAAATATTTTAATTCTGATATAATTCACAGAGTTCCCCTGCCTTGTTTTCTTACATTTTCCACATATATACACATCTCACTCTATGTATGCCTGAATCAAATCTTTTTCTGATCATATAAATTCCAAGTTTTCTTTTATTGCAACACAGGTATGTTCCTACAGGTTCTGGCTTCTATAATAAAGCTCCCCTCACTCCACAGATATTTTTTCTCTGTATCTTTTAAGCATTTCACTCTTCTAGTTTGTAGACTCTTTTACAGAAGCCAAGTGTTCATATATTTTTCTTACAGTATTTTATACCTTCAATTCTACTTGAGTGCTGACAAATTCTTAACTTAAAGTTGAGGAAACTTACATTTGTTAAATATTATTTTATATCATATATACTGCTAATAAGGAGATGGATATATTCGTGAGAATTTAAAAACAGTCCTTAGTTCTTCTTTTTACTTGAATGTGGGCATGCATCTGTAATTCTCTGAAAGAATGAACCACTTCTTGGGTTCCTTTAATCAGTAACTATTGTTAATTTTGCTCACAAAGTACAATTTATCCTCTTCCTGTGCTGGACCCATTGCCTCCTTAGATACTGATGGAGTCACAGGGAGACAGTGGGATGGAACAGGATGTGAATGGTCCCAGTTAACCTCAGCAAATAGCTCTCTTCCAGCAGACACAAGGTTGTGGTCACAACACTGCATAGGCAGTGCAGGCCAAATCTTATTAGGAAAAGAGAGGTAACAGCGATTTTCTTAACAGCCCTCCTCTTTTTCATTCTGTATTATTCACCTCAAAAGGCATAACAGTGCATTCACCGCCAATCTCAATTCAGATGATCTGTAAAGTGTTTAAGCAATATTATTAACAATCTGTGAGATCACCACTTTATATTCTCAGTTCCCAGTACTACGAGAACTTAATCTCATTGGTATTTTCATGAATGTTTCAGGAGAAAAGTAGTAAGCATATATGTATTTAACCACTTGGTCAGTCCAGATTCTTCCTTTTAATAGATACTGAACTTTTAAAATTTAAATCCCGTCACGTTAAATGGAATTTTTCCTTTGTTTTTTGCATTGTGGTTTTGGCATCTTGTTTTTGGCAATGTGTTGTTGATGTTGATTGCTTTAATTTCATGTGTTCAGTACTTTCTCAGCATTTTTAGCTGTGTATCATCTCATTGTTTCTGTGTGTCTTTTTAACTGGATATTTTAAAGATTCAGTTAAAGAGACAACTTACACTGATTTGTCTACATAATCACTTTATTCTATTCGTCAACCTGTGTTTTTTCCTTAAATTTCCACTTAAAATATTGCTACACCGATATCTTTGTATTTAAGTTACTGATATCCAGAAATGAAGGTGACTAGGTTTGGATACCTTTTTAGTAAAACAAATGGTAAAGTAGGTAAAAGTAAGACAACATACCCTAACTTTATCTGATACATATTTTTGAATAATTTTCTGGTGACATTTGGTTGTAATTACTAATAACTGCTTTATTTTACAATATAAGATGTTTATATTAATTTCCAGTTTTTAATAATATCATATTAAAAAGCCACTTATTAATTAGATGAAAGATATTTGGCTCAGAGGTTAAAGCGTCTGCCTGCAATGCGGGAGACCTGGGTTCAATCCTGTGGATGGAGGAGCCTGGTGGGCTACAGTCCATGGGGTCGCAAAGAGTCGGACACGACTGAGCAACTTCACTTTCACTATTACAAGTAAAAAGTCATGACCCATATTCTTAAGTAGCATGTTGTATCACATTTTACAAAAGATTATTTAAAATGTAGGTTAGTATTTATCTGCATAATTTTTTTAAGATTTCATAAATCTCCTCTAATCTTAGTGACGTTTAACTCATAATCATTTCTAAGTATTTCACTTCCATATTTCATTCTTATAAAATGTAATCATTCGTGATTTCCTCTTATTTATAACTAACTTATTTTCTGATAATTTCAAGGAGCCTAGAACAAAGTCTGGCTCATAGTAGGATTTCAAATGTTTTTAATGAATAAATATATTTTGTACTTTTTTCTATAATTTCAGCAATTCTTACAGTACATGTTACTGAGAAACAACCTGTAACACAAATAAGTTTTCTCGAAAAATAAAGTTGTCTCTTTTTTTTTCGTTGTCACTAGCCATTTTATTATGTCACTATTCAACCTTTAATTTCAGATTTTAGGAAAAATGTTCTGTGCATCTTCTATTACCTAATTACAAGTAAAAAGTCATGACCCATATTCTTAAGTAGCATGTTGTATCACATTTTACAAAAGATTATTTAAAATGTAGGTTAGTATTTATCTGCATAATTTTTTTAAGATTTCATAAATCTCCTCTAATCTTAGTGACGTTTAACTCATAATCATTTCTAAGTATTTCACTTCCATATTTCATTCTTATAAAATGTAATCATTCGTGATTTCCTCTTATTTATAACTAACTTATTTTCTGATAATTTCAAGGAGCCTAGAACAAAGTCTGGCTCATAGTAGGATTTCAAATGTTTTTAATGAATAAATATATTTTGTACTTTTTTCTATAATTTCAGCAATTCTTACAGTACATGTTACTGAGAAACAACCTGTAACACAAATAAGTTTTCTCGAAAAATAAAGTTGTCTCTTTTTTTTTCGTTGTCACTAGCCATTTTATTATGTCACTATTCAACCTTTAATTTCAGATTTTAGGAAAAATGTTCTGTGCATCTTCTATTACCTGTGTCAGTTGAATGAACACTCTACCTCATTAAGTACTCTGTTGTTTGAAAATAAATTAATTAATTCTGTAGCACACAACTTTGCAGCCTAGATGAAAATTTGCCAGTGTATCTCTCTAAACCTTTTTATCTGTAACTAAATTATCTAAGTCCTGTCTGGCTTTAAAGTCCTCAATTTTAGGCATATAAAGCTGTTTTTAATAACTAGTTTGTTTTCATAGAGAAGGAAAAAAGTATAAAGTACAACATTAATTTTCATTGTTGCATTAGAACTAGCTTTTCTCTGGTCTTCTCATCTGTACTTCATTAAGTCACATTATGTGGTATAATGTTGCAAGTTTGAAAATGCAGAAACAGTTCAAGAAATTGATTCTATTTGTTCTTTCTGTTCAATAGACCTTTGATCTGAAATGTTCAGTGGTGCCTGGCTGTTCCATGCAAGCCTCTTTGAAACCATTGTTCGCATTGTAATAGCCTTGTTATCAGGTTGTATGAATTAATTCCATCACATTAGCAGGAGGAAGTTATACTCACAGCACAGTCTAATAACCGTTTCATGTTACTGGCCAATTGATTGGGTAACAAGACGGCATACCACATTTATAATTCAGTTGTGTTGCAAGGTGGTCCTAATTTCAGAATTTCAAAATGACAATAATAATTTTTGATTTCCCCAGGACACCTTGGCTAACTGGTTTTGGGAACCTAACCATGCATAACTGAAAAATGTCACAATGAAGCAGGCCACCAGTCCTAGTAAATTTCCTGAATCAAGAGAAAACACACACCCAAACACCCTACAGCACAGTGAAACAACCACCCACAGACAAAAACAGAAACCACCCACATAATGAAAGGCTGAAGGTCTAGAGGCAGGGGGGTAAACGAGGAGGAATATCATGGTTCTTCAGGTAGTGAAAGTCACTTAGCTGTGTCCAACTCTTTGCGACCCCAGTTTCCTCTGTCCATGGAATTCTCCAAGCAAGAATACTGGAGTGGGTAGCCATTCCCTTCTCCAGGGGATATTCCCAAACCAGGGATCGAACCCAGGTCTCCTGCATTGCAGACACATTCTTTACCATCTGAGCCACCAGGTACTGCCCAGCCTTGTACTGACTTCAACTGGTAGAGTAAGGGGAAGAGATCCTAGGAACTCTGCCTGTCCACCTCTTACTTCACCATCACTGAACTGTGGATGATATAATCAACAAGGGAATGGAATAATATATAATGTTGATGTTTCCATCACAAAGTGCTGACCTTGGCAATGGTAAAATGCAGTTATACAATTAATTTGAAAACAGTAATTTAGAAACTTTAAATCGACATGAAAGTGAAGTTGCTCAGTCGTGTCCGACTCTTTGCGACCCCATGGACTGTAGCCCACCAGGCTCCTCCGTCCATGGGATTCTGCAGGCAAGCATATTGGAGTGGGTTGCCATTTCCTTCTCCAGGGGATCTTCCCAACCCAGGAATCGAACCCAGGTCTCCTGCATTGCAGGCAGACGCTTTAACCTCTGAGCCACCAGGGAAGCCCAATATTAACAAAATAATTATTGGATGAGTAGAATTCATTTCTCTGCTTGATTAGGTTTGTGTATGTGAAAACAGGCTCATTTATTTATTTACTTGCTTCCTTACATCCGAAGATCCAGTGAGCACATTTCCCTTAAGCTTCTCACTCATCACTCATTCACTCATTCTAGTTCTTCAGATCATCAGTCCCAGAACAGTGACCGAGTTAGTTCCCCATTCATTTGTCTAAGGTACTCTTCTCTGATGCACAATTTCTTGGTTATAGCTGTCTTCTAACAAACCAAATTGTTTGTGGCCAGACTCTTTTGGTAATAATTGTTATTGTTAGTCATTCAGTCGTGTCCCACTGTTTACAACCCCATGGATGGTAGCCTGCCAGGCTCCTCTGTCCATGGTATTCACCAGGCAAGAATACTGCAGTAGGTAGCCATTCCCTTCTCCAGGAGGTCTTCCCAACTCAGGGATTGAGCCCAGATCTCCTGCATTGTAGGCAGATTCTTGACCATCTGACACTTAGAGATGAGACTTCTTTAGATAATTGATAAGTTCTTATAACATCATTGTTTATTTACTGAACTGTTTCCCTTCCTGGCATGCCATCCCTTTGCTTCTTTTCCAGTCCAGCTTATGCACATCCTTTACTATAAGTTCTTACATGAATCCTCCATGTCTCAGAGCTAGAGTGGACTTTTCTCACTTTTAGAGTAAGGATGTCATTACAGGAGTTGATGGGATAATTAAATGAAATAGGCAGAATGGTTCCCACACCAAAAGCAAAATAAACATCAGCTATATTTATGAATACCATTTACTTAGCGCACTATTACAAATTTTATTTCTTCCCTTCACCAAGAACTCTGGTGAGGGCATAGCATTCTGTTGGATATCCCACACGTGTCTTTCTACTTCTCACAGCCAACTCACCAAATCTATAGTTTGCTCTTTTTTCTAGTTAAAAATGAGGAAAAGAATTTACAGACATGGTAAGTAACTTATTTTGTGGAGCTCTTATGGAAAAGCTGAGGCTTAAACCATTAGCATTTGTCTCTAATTCTTACATTACTAACAATTACCAAATCTTGCCTCTGAATAACAGTTTGGCTGTCTTCATGCATATTAGTATCATAATCTTTTTGCTAGACACTTTGACATTTATACATATTTTCATATGTCTATGCATTCTCTCTAATTATGTTTTACTTCTTTGGAAAGCAGGGACCATAGCTACCCTTCCTCACTCCCTTCTTTATGCCTTCCTTCCTATCTTCCTCCCTTCTTTCTTAAATTTCTTTCATGTCTGATGAAGTGCCTTATACAGAAATGCTCAAAGCTGTTTATTCTTTGTTATAATTTGGTATCTTACTAAAACATTGGCCTCATTAGGCACACAATCGAACCAAGCAAAAACTCACCAAGTCGTTAGAAATCCCATGGCTGGAAGCTTAACCATATCATCTTTTCATTCTTCTACTCACTCAAATGCCTCATATTTCTTAGTGTTCTTTGTAGATTATTTTGGTTGCTTTTGTTGTTGTTTTTTTTTTATTGTTACTGTGGCTTGTACTTTGATCCTAGGGTTTATTGAAATACTGCTTTAGACCCTTCTGAACTTCTGGGATGCCCAGGGAACCTAAGGATGGAAATGAATTCATTCTTAGCTGTTCACTTTTCAAATAACAAGAAATGAAGTAGTTTATTTTTCATTTGTTGTATACTCCTCAGTAAGGAAAAATGAACAGTTTTATTGCATATCATTTGTTGCTTATTTGTTCAGTGTAACTGGCAGACATGGCTTGTTTACTTTTTGAAAAATGAATATGAGGTGGATAGATTCAGAAACCCATACCAGGATTTAGAATGCACCTTCCATGCCTCAGAATTATGTATGCTTTTCCCGCCTGAAGGGACTGTCTGTCTAGATTTTTGGACTAGAATTTTTTTTTTTTTTAATTGTTTTTATTTTTTTATTTTTTTATTTTTTGTATTTATTTATTTTTTTACACGAACTCCCAAACATGAACCCCCCTCCCACCTCCCACCCCACATCTTCCCTCCAGATCATCCCCATACACCAGCCCCAAGCATCCTGCATCCTGCATTGAACATAGACTGGCAATTCATTTCTTACATGATAGTATACATAGAATTTTTAAATCTTAAGCTATTAGCCATCTTCTGGCACTTCTCAGAGAACTTTCAAGCAGTCAGACAATAAGACAAATCCATAGGCTTTGTTTGTTAAATTCATAGGTGAACCTTGAAATCGGCCATATACACCTGCATGGTGCTTGGTGGACACAGCTTTTATTTTCATCAACTAGACAATCATCGGACTGTTTTTCTGTGTGTGCTCAGTTGCTTTAGTTGTGTCCAACTCTTTGGGACCACATGGACTGTAGCCCACCAGGTTCCTCTGTCCATGGGATTCTCTAAGCAACAATTCTGGAGTGTGTTGCCATGCCCTCCTCCAGGGGATCTTCCTGACCCAGAAATCGAAGTGGTGTCTCCTGCATTGCAGAAGGATTCTTTACCCACTGAGCCATCTGGGAAACCCCAAGTGGGCTTCTGTAGATCCAGGATAAAATGAGCCATGATTCTTCAGACTCTCTGCCTTTGCATTCCCATCTTTCTATTCGATTATCACCAGCTTCTGTGCTTCTATAGAAGGCTCTGCTTGCCCAGTTCCTTTCATGGGGTTTATTTAGAAGAAAGTCCATAGAAAATATCTTTCTAATCTGTGAAGAAATTTGTGAGAATGTGTCTCTGGGATAGGGCATCTCAGGTGGTCGTGGTGGTAAAGAACCAGCCTGCCAGTTGCAGGAGACATAAGAGATTCAGCTTCAATCCCTGCGTGAGGAAGATCCCCTGGAGACGTGCAGGGCAACCCACTCCAGTAATCTTGCCTGCAGAATCCCACGGACAGAGGAACCTGGCAGGCTATAATCCATAGGGTCGTACAGAGTCAGATACAACTGAAGCAAATTACACACACCATGCATCTCTGGGATCTCTCAAACCTTTTACTCATTATCTCAATATTTTTACACTGGTGGAAAGCAGCAGGTCTGAGGCTCCGTCACAAGTGATGACATAGAAATAATTCTGACAACAGTGACTTCCAGGTTGTGTTAGTGACAAGTCATTGTACAGAAGACCTGATATTTTTATCCTAAATGATACCAAAATTTTAACTCATTTAGAAAGAGAGTGTCAAGATAATTTACCATAGGTGGTAAATTCACTAGCTCGATGACATTATCAAAGACACAGTCGTTCCTTCTTCTTGTCCTGCCATTCTCTTGGTCTGCTTGTCTCACTCAAGACCACATGTTTGCTATTGCTGGTTCAGATAGCCCATGAAGGCTGACCAAGTTAAGCAGATTAGAGGACTCTTTCTCCTACTTCCTGCAAATGACAGAAGCCTTTCACAGATGGTCTGCTACAATCCCCCCATGTTTCAATGGACAGAACTGGTCACACGTAAACATATGCAAGAGAAATGGGGCAACTGTGATTCACAAGGGAAGAGGGCTGACAGACCCACCCCAAAGTTAGAGTTCCATCAGCAAAGAAAAGAAGAAAATTACTTTTGAGGAGGTAATAGAGTGCCTGGGCTTCCCAGATGGTTCAGAGGTAAAGAGTCCACCTCCCAATGCAGGAGATGCAGGTTCTATCTCTTGTTCAGGAAGATTTCCTACAGAAGAAAATGGCAACCACTCCAGTATTCTTACCAGGAAAATCCCATGGACAGAGGAGCCTGGCAGGCTATAGTCCATGGGGTCACAAAAGAGTCAGATAAGACTTAGCAACTAAACAGCAACAGTGTGCCTGCTAAATTAATCCTCTCTTTTTTTTAATTTTAAAAATTTGTTTAATTAAAGGATAATTGCTTTACAGTATTGTGCTGTTTTCTACCAAACATCAAATCCTGTCGAGGGTATGTAGCACAGGGAATGTAAATTGATACAACCACTGTGGAGAACAGTATAGAGATTCCTTTAAAAACTAAGAATAAAACCATCATATGACCCAGCAATCCCACTACCAAGCATATACCTTGAGGAAACCAAAAGTGAAAAAGGCACAAGTACCCCAAAGTTCATTGCAGCTCTATTTACAATAGCAGCAGCAGCAGCAGCAGGACTTGGAAGCAAAACTAGATGTCCATCGATAGATGAATGGATAAAGAAGCTGTGGTACATGTATACAATGGAATATTAACTCAGCCATGGAGAGGAACACATCTGAGTCAATCATAATGAGGTAGATGAACCTAGAGCCTATTATACAGAGTGAAGTAAGTCAAAAAGAGAAAAACAAATATCATATACTAACGCATATCGGAATCTGGAAAGATAGTACTGATGAACCTATTTGCAGAGCAGCAATGGCACCCCACCCCAGTACTCTTGCCTGGAAAATCCAATGGACGGAGTAGCCTGGTGGGCTGCAGTCCATGCGGTCGCTAACAGTAGGACAGACTGCGCGACTTCACTTTCACTTTTCTCTTTCATGCATTGGAGAAGGAAATGGCAACCCACTCCAGTATTCTTGCCTGGAGAATCCCAGGGATGGGGGAACCTGGTGGGCTGCCGTCTATGGGGTCACACAGAGTTGAACACAACTGAAGTGACTTAGCAGCAGCAGCAGCAATGGAGACACAGACATAGAGAACAGACTTATGGACATGGCTGGAGGGGTGGGGAGGAAGCAGAGGGTGGGATGTAGGAAGAGAGTAACAAGATGGAAACATGCATCATATATTTGGAGAAAGAAATGGCAACATATATTACCATATGTAAAATAGCTACTGCTGCTGCCGCTGCTAAGTCGCTTCAGTCATGTCCAGCTCTGTGCAACCCCATAGACTGCAGCCCACCAGGCAATTTGCTGTGTGACTCAGGAAACTCAAACCAGGGCTCTGGAACAACCTAGAGGGATGGGATGGAATGGGAGGGAGGTGGGAAGGATGTTCAAGTGGGAGGGGACGTAGCTAAACCTATGGCTGATTCAAGCCTACTCTTTTGACTCTCTCCTTGGACTTTATCTATTGTACTTAGTGTTTCTTACCCTGTGGGCTTAATTACCTGATCCAAATGCAAGAATTTCCTTTTAATCCCTAAGGTAAAGTTCCATCAGTCAGTCAGTCAGTTCAGTCGCTCAGTCGTGTCCGACTCTTTGCGACCCCATGAATCGCAGCACGCCAGGCCTCCCTGTCCATCACCATCCCCCGGAGTTCACTCAGACTCATGTCCATCGAGTCCATGATGCCATCCAGCCATCTCATTCTCGGTCGTCCCCTTCTCCTCCTGCCCCCAATCCCTCCCAGCATCAGAGTCTTTTCCAATGAGTCAACCCTTCGCATGAGGTGGCCAAAGTACTGGAGTTTCAGCTTTAGCATCATTCCTTCCAAAGAAATCCCAGGGTTGATCTCCTTCAGAATGGACTGGTTGGATCTCCTTGCAGTCCAGGGGACTCTCAAGAGTCTTCTCCAACACCACAGTTCAAAAGCATCGATTCTTCGGCGCTCAGCTTCCCCTCAGATATTTCTATTCTGATATTTACCATGCACATTTAACTGTTTCAAGCATGTTAAATTGACTACTACAGCAATTAAAAAGTACAAGAAATATTCTTAATAAAAATAATTTCTAGTCTCTTGGCCCAGAAGCCATTGCTAAATTTACAGTTACATTTTGAGATATTCTGTTCTTTGTACTAAGTAATGCTGAATGCTTTTTTGGCCAAACTACATGTAGGATGGATTTTTAAAAGGCAAATTTAATATACATTGTAGTGCTCTTTTTACTCAAATAGGAAGGAATTTAGAACCTACTTATTTAAGTGCAAATGCTGCCTCCTACCTACGTCACTTAATCAGGACACTTTAATTTCTGCAATGGTGAAATTCAGATAATAATACCTGCCCCGGACTACCTCTTTGGGAAGCTGGGCGGATTAATTAGATAAAGTATTTAAAGCCCCTCAGAGAGAAGTGGCATATGTAAAAGATGTTATTATTTCTAGGGAAGAATGAAGCAGTGTCTCTTTTACAAACAGTCTATGCTTCTAGAGTTTTCCCCTCTTACTCATTCAGCTGAAGTGCCAATTTGGTGAATTTTAATTCATCATATGAGACCCTTCTCATTCTCAAGTAGTTGCACTTAAAGAAAAGATTTTCAAGTATTGCCTTCGATGATGGGAACCGTGTGTAATTCCCGAGTTTCTCTGAATATTTCAGAGCATGGCCTTGCAAATTGGTGTGCATGCTGGACTCTGGTTACATTTGTAAAAACAAGGAGTGACTACCCTGAAGACTGTGACCTGGGCCCCTTTTCAGGTCACACTCAATCCCGGTTTCCTCCATGAAGTGTTAGCCTATGACAGCAGTCCTTATTGATGTCATTCCCTGAGAGCTTATACATCCAGAAGAGCCTCACTGCTCAGTAGAGGACTGGTTCTCAAACGCAGGACACTGGAGTTTAAACAGAGGCATGTTCTGAATACACAACCTCATTCAGAGGCTAATTGTTCAGCTTTGTACGGAAAGAAAGAAATCTGTTACACCCGTTTACATAGAAATGGGTCCAGTAAGAACTGACTCATCAGAAAAGACCCTGATGCTGGGAAAGCTTCAAGGCAAGAGAGGGGGATGACAGCGGATGAGATGGCTGGATGGCATCACCGACTCAGTGCATGAGTTTGAGCAAGCAAGCTCTTAGAATGGGTGATGTTCAGAGAATCCCGTCACGCTGCAGTCCATGGGGCCGCAGAGGCGGACACAACTGAGCTATGGAACCGAACTGAAGATCATTTTGGACATAGAAGAAAAACTGAGAGTATAATCTTTATTTATTCCCATATGCACTTCATGAAATACGTTACTTTTAAATATCTTTTTTAACCAATAAGTTTTCCTATTTTGGTCAGATCCCCGTTATTTTCTTCTAGAATTCTCAGTTTTAGCTATACATTTAAATTTCTCTGCTTTTTTTTTTTCACCTCTAACTGCATTTTCCAGAGGTTTAGCTCTTTAAGCTGTCTTATTGGATATTGAGCACCTTTGTTAATCCACACAGGAATGGTTTCTAGTTGATAAATTCAGTTAGCAAGTGCTCATGTGTTTTAATGACTGAAAATGTGGCTTGTTGTTAACCAGTCTGTGTTTTGCCCAGAGGCATGGAAGCTCATTACCGATGGGGCCAGCCCTGTTTCCCCACAACACTTTTTGAAGGAAGCAAGTAACTGGGTCTGCTACAGAGCTTGGAAAGTAACTTTCTGGGAATGTCAATACTGGCTTTGCCCTAACACTTTCAGTCAGCTTTTGACAACCTTGAATCACTCTCTCTTCGTAGAAATAATGTCAACCTACCATTCTTCAGAAATCAAAACAAAAAACTTCCCTCAAAGCAAAAGGATACCCATAGAACTTAATCTGAATCTTGAGTTCACATGTCTGGGCTCTTTAAAAAAAAGGTAGCATTTCTTATTTTCGTCATGCTTCTAGCTCTAAAAGGAAAAGGAAGAAAATGAGCATTGGGTTTTACTCAGTAACGACGTAATTCCAAACTTAGCCAGCCAGCCTTCGTGACCTCACAGCTTAGTAAAAGAAGCGAGAGAGGGTATGGTGAGATTCTGCCAATCGGAGAAAAGGCCATGCTGATTTATTTTTCCAGAAGCAAGAGCAGAAGAAGAAAATCAAGGGTTAGGTCATGTCTAGGTCCACTTATCACATGTAGAAACAACATAGGGTACAAGAGAAAAAGAAACAAGAGAGAAAAAAAGAAGGGAGGGTGCCCTTAAGACCTGTTAACACCATCCATTGATCCAAGTCATGTACTGGGTGCCGACTCTTCTGATCATAAACTCCACCCCTGCCTCCCAACACCCCTTGGTAGAAGCTAGAAATGAGAATGAGTGGAGATGGAGCTGGTACAGGAGAAGGCAGACATGTTTTTTTTTCCCCCCAATTAATGTTATTATGATTGTCCCTAGAAATACCAGCTTCATTCACACCCAAAGCATTGGATGTCTATAGTGTCTTCTTTTGAAGCATTTACAGCCAGTAGGGATGCCAAGACTAACCTAAAAAGCTAAATTTTAAGGATTTGATTAAGGATTTTCTGAGTGGTTTTGAGGAAGAAACACCATGGCTTTGAGATTCAAATATATCCTTAATAACTTTCCCCATAAAAAGATAAATATTGACCAATTTATAAGAAGGAACCCACACTTCAGTTTTGATACAAAGAAATGGCAGGTATAAAAAGAGCACCCTTATCTTTTGCTTGAAGAAAGAATATTAGTAAGATATACTTGCAATAAATGTGTAGTAGACAGGAATTCCCTGGCAGTCGCACGGTTAGAGCATTTTCACTGTCAGGGTTGGGGTTCAGTCCCTGATCAGGGAAGTAAGATCATACAAGCCAAAAACCGAAAACAAACAAACACATGTAATAGAGTTACTGTCTGCTGTACTTACTATATACTAGACTCTGAGGGGTTTATTTAGTCTTACTAATTTAATCCTTACAACATCCTTGATATAATTATTATTGTTATTATCCCCATATAGTAGATCAAGAAAAGTAAAGCTCAGAGTTTAGTCACTTCCCAGAGGTCATATAATTAACAGTGAAAGCCGGGTTTAGAACTAGAGTGCTCCTGCTATAGAGGTCTTGATGTTGATTATTCTGCTACACATATAATGAAGAAAAAACTTAATGTAGAAAACAGTACTAATTATAGATATTCAAAATATACCAAATATACACATAGGAAGAATAGGAAGACATCATTAGCCTATGTTAATATAAAGTTACTTATATGGAAAGTCTTAAGCAGAGAGTCAAGATCAAGATTATCAGACTATAACATAGTAGGAGGACAATATTTCATTGTTAGCATTTTTTGCAATTAAGAACATGTGCTTAGAAATAGAGACATGTTTTATGAGGTTCTGAGATAGTAGAAAGCAGCAGCCCAAAAGAAGTAAAACTGAAAGAAGAAAGAGCCCTGCAAATGCATGACTCTCCCATAGAAAACATGAGTCCACTGGAAATGGACCTGCAAACTCATTTCTTGAAAATTGCCGTGAAGCTGCAGGTTCCCTTCATGATGACTGACTAATAACAATGGTGACTCATTATGATAATAAAAGGCCCGGTAGTGCCTCATGGACTAATGCATTTTATAAAATTGTACTCATGCTTCAAGCTCAATTTTCATTCACAGTTTATTACTGGACTCCAAAATATTCTAGTTTCTAAATTCTACTATTGAGATAAGGAAAGGAGAAAAACTTACTTTTTTCCTTTTTTAATGCATTTGGTAGCTGAACCATGTTAAAGTGTTACCTAGCCAAAAATATTTTTAAAGTTGTCTATGAATCCAGTATTCATAAGCATATGTAACTCCTTTACTCTCAGACTAGATAAAATTGTGATAGATTGAATCTAATAAGGTTACCATCTACTACATAAAAAACTCATTTCTTTCAGTGGCTCTTAGCTTTAGTAACTTTTCTGAGAGTCGTCTCTTAAATATTGTGTTTCCAGTTCACTTGTACTTGTAAATAAATTTTTGAATTTGTAAATTACATTATTTATGATATATGTAAATTTTGATTTCTCATGGAAAAGTATATAGACTTTCAATATGACTTTTTATAGACAAACTTTTATCACTTTGATAAAGGTTTTCATAGTGATAAACTAATAATAGAAATACCATTTATAAGGCATGGATCAGCTTGTCATTATTCAAAGTTGTTATAAGGTAAATATTCATCTTTCACTTTAAATGTGAGAAAACTAGGATTCAGAGAGGCTAAATAACCTTCCAGGTTTTACATAACTAATAAGTGGCAGAACCAAAATTTGGACCCAGGTTTGTCTGTCTTAAAAGCCTGTGCTCTTTCTATTCTGGATCACTACTTAGAAATTTGGTCCTTTCCGGGGTTGGCTGCCTCCTTTGTTTTACGTGGCATTCAGTGCTGCCTCCCGCTGATCGCCCTTCGTATTACACTGCAGTCAGCCCTTCAATACAATCCAGTGAAAACAACCAGTTCTTGTCGGGAGCAGATCATTTAGGAGTATTGATTCTAAATTTGTCATTGTTTTCCATGAAAGCTAAGCATAGAGTATAAATTGCCACTCACCACATAAAGTTGATGACTTTCTATGCCCAAATGATTTGACAATTTGTGATTTCACCCCTAGGAGTTTTTTTGCTAACATTTTTCAAGACAAAATATTCAATCCCTGTCTAAAATGATCAAATTTTGCCCTGCAGCAAACCTGTAAAATTTTGCAAGGACTTGTGAAACTTCGCCAGGCAAGAGATCAATAATTTCACACTATTCTGTTCTCACTGCTTTCCTCAATGTACACTATTTTGTTTGAAACCGCCAAGATAAGAAAGTAAAAATTTAAGGGACAAGTAAGAAACTCCCTCCCCATCTTGTATAAATAAAAGGGCTATATTTACAATAAAGGTGATCAATCTGTATTCAAAAATTTAAAGAAAGGCAAAAAATTCATTTCAGATACAGACATACCTCATTGTATTGCCCTTTGTTTTATTACAATTCATAAATGTGTCTTTTTTTTAAATAAATAGGTTTGTGACCATTCTGTGTCAAGCAACTCTTATGAGTACCTTTTTTTTCCAACATAATTTGCTCTCCTCTCACAATATTTCAAACTTCTTCCTTATTATTGATTTGTAACGGTGATCTGTGATCAGTGATCTTTGACTTTACTATTGCAAAAATATCACTACTCACTGAAGGTTCAGGTCATAATTAGCATTTTTTTTAGCAATAACATCTTTTTGAATTAAGGCATGTACCTTTTTTAGACATAATCTATAAGTATAGTGTAGCCAGAACTTTTATATGCACTGGGAAACTGAAATATTTGTGTGACTCCCTTGATTGTGATATTCACTTAATTGAAGTGAATTAGAACCAAAGCTGCAATATTTCCAAGTTATGTCCATATTTAAAAATATAGCTTTACCAAAAAATGGCAACATTACATGTTTCTACTCTTAATATCCTGTTGTATATATTGACATAAAATATTTTTTATTTTCTGCCTACTGTGTCCAACACTATCAGCCTGTGTTACAAATTAGGATTTTGGCAGAGGGCCTGTGTGGGCTCTGTACTGTTGTTATAACAAGGCACCAAAACGTTCTGTTTCTACCTGGAATAATACTAAATCTTTCATTAGTGAAAGTGAAAGTGAAGTGGCTCTGTCGTGTCCGACTCTTTGCAGCCCCGTGGACTGTAGCCCACCAGGCTCCTCCGTCCATGGGATTCTCCAGGCAAGAATACTGGAGTGGATTGCCATTTCCTTCTCCAGGGGATCTTCCTGACCCAGGGATCGAACCCAGGTCTCCCTCATTGCGGGCAGACGCATTAACCTCTGAGCACCAGGGAAGCCCTAAATCTTTCATTATTCACCATTAATTTTATGCATACCTATCTCTTTTTTTCCATGTTGAAAAACACCAATAAATTCAAGCCAATAAAAAGGTATATTTTGCCACTCTCTTCAAAATTTCCATCTTTCTCTCTAGGTCCTTTTTCTCTGTCTGATGATAATAATGAATACCCCACTATGTTCAGCTTTTACTTGTTCATTCTTCTTGCTGTCTAATTTCTCCTTCAAAGATCTTATCCATTTTCATGGATTTAGTTCTGCCTTTACTTGAATAATTCCAAAATCTCTATTGCAAATCTTTTCCTCTTGTGTCAGCACTCATCATTTATTTCCAAATGTTCACCGGACATTTCTACTTTGATGATTCGTCCCTTCTTCTGAATAAATAAGCATTTCACCCCCAAACAACCTTCTCCTCATTTCCTTATTATTTTTGAGATTAGAAACACGTTTCTAATCACCCATTCTTGAAGCCTTGGACCAGGGATCACAGATGGCAAAATTCACATACCAGACATATGTACCAGAAACAGGAGTTCATTTACAGCAGGGCGGGTGCTGCTGGATGAACCTGGAGCTTCGCCCCTTTGTTACTCATCGCCACCTAATGGTCACCATGCAGAAGAGCAGGCCCAGTTTTTCCTGATCCTATTTTTCAAAGGAAAACATAAATCTTGATTTTGTTGTGAAATCTATCCAATATGTCTAAATGCTTTCAACTGTTAAGCAAGATTAAACCTTTTGGGAGCCACAGGAAGTATTTATATGAGCATGTCTATCCCAAGGGCTATTTGTGACCATTTAACAGGCACTGAGTTAAAAAACAATTGGAATAAAATATTAATATAAATAAGTGAAAGGCTTCCCAGGTCACTCAGTGGTAAAGAAAAACCACCTGCTAAGCAGGAAATGTGAGTTTGATCCCTGGGTCAGGAAGATCTCCTGGAAATAGCAATCCACAGCAGTATTCTTGACTGGGAAATCCCATGGACAGAGGAGCCTGGTGGCTATAGTCCATGGGGTCACAAAAGAGTTGAACAGGACTCAGCAACTAAACAGCAGCAGCAATAGCAACTAGGTTATGATAATGACAGTAGACCAGACAGAGCCAACCCAGCAGAGTAGAGGCCCTCCAGCCACCCAGGACCTTGGGCCACTTTGCATCAGTTCAGTTCAGTTCAGTCATTCAGTTGTGTCTGATTCTTTGCAACTCACGGACTGCAGCACGCCAGGCCTCCCTGGCCATCCCCAATTCCCCAAGTTTACTACTCATGTCCGTTGAGCTGGTCATGCCATCCAACCATCTCATCCTCTGTTATCCCGTTCTCCTCCTGCCCTCAATCTTTCCCAGTATCAGGGTCTTTTCAAATGAGTCAGTTCTTCACATCAGGTGGCCAATAGGTTTAATGGACTGGATCTGATAGACAGAGTGCCTGATGAACTATGGATGGAGGTTCCTGACATTGTACAGGAGACAGGGATCAAGACCACCCCCCAAAAAAAAGAGATGCAAAAAAGCAAAATGACTGTCTGGGGAGGCCTTACAAATAGCTGTGAAAAGAAGGGAAGTGAAAAACAAAGGAGAAAAGGAAAGATATAAGCATCTGAATGCAGAGTTCCAAAGAATAGCAAGGAGAGATAAGAAAGCCTTCCTTAGCGCTCAATGCAGAGAAATAGAGGAAAAGAATAGAATGGGAAAGGCTAGAGATCTCTTCAAGAAAATTAGAGATACCAAGGGAACATTTCATGCAAAGATGGGCTCAATAAAGGACAGAAATGGTATGAACCTAACAGAAGCCACTTTGCATACTGTTCCAGAAAAATGGTTTAATCAGGGAGATAAGTGACATTGAGCTAAACCCAATAAACCTGAAATAAAGTATCTTGCATTGTAAATCAGTGGGCAAATAATACAAGAAACTAGAAATTAGAAAAAGTTGATCTTGATTCTCCGAAAATAAGCCACAGATTATGTTTCTTTCCTTCAAGTTTCTCCTGAGCATGAAAAGCCAATTTCTCACCTAAGACTAGTAGATTTCAGTGAACATGCAGACCACGTCTCTAAGTTTTACTTTGTTCTCTTAATCTTTTAGAAGTAATGTACATTTTGTTTTAACATAGTGAAATTATTGTAAAAAAAAAAAAGAGCTGTTGGGTATGGATATTATAGACACCTCAAATTAGACTTGTAGAGGCCTGTCTCTTATACACATCTAGATGTGTATAAGAGACAGATTCTTGCCTGGAGAATCCCAGGGAGGGGGGAACCTGGTGGGCTGCCGTCTATGGGGTCACACAGAGTTGAACACAACTGAANGGGAGGCCTTACAAATAGCTGTGAAAAGAAGAGAAGTGAAAAGCAAAGGAGAAAAGGAAAGATATAAGCATCTGAATGCAGAGTTCCAAAGAATAGCAAGGAGAGATAAGAAAGCCTTCCTTAGCGCTCAATGCAGAGAAATAGAGGAAAAGAATAGAATGGGAAAGGCTAGAGATCTCTTCAAGAAAATTAGAGATACCAAGGGAACATTTCATGCAAAGATGGGCTCAATAAAGGACAGAAATGGTATGAACCTAACAGAAGCCACTTTGCATACTGTTCCAGAAAAATGGTTTAATCAGGGAGATAAGTGACATTGAGCTAAACCCAATAAACCTGAAATAAAGTATCTTGCATTGTAAATCAGTGGGCAAATAATACAAGAAACTAGAAATTAGAAAAAGTTGATCTTGATTCTCCGAAAATAAGCCACAGATTATGTTTCTTTCCTTCAAGTTTCTCCTGAGCATGAAAAGCCAATTTCTCACCTAAGACTAGTAGATTTCAGTGAACATGCAGACCACGTCTCTAAGTTTTACTTTGTTCTCTTAATCTTTTAGAAGTAATGTACATTTTGTTTTAACATAGTGAAATTATTGTAAAAAAAAAAAAGAGCTGTTGGGTATGGATATTATAGACACCTCAAATTAGACTTGTAGAGGCTGACTCAAAGACGTATACTATACTGATGAGACAAAGCAATCTGTAGCATTAAGCAGCTCTCTTAAGACATCAAAATGACATGTGTGGATGAAATTAAGTACATATAAATGCATCTAATGGTTCTTTAAAAACTTAAAATTTTGATTTAATAACTTGACACTTGGGGCTTTTACTTATAAACCCAGTACTGATTGAGAAAATTAAAGAGCTATAGAAACTTACTCAATTCAATGTTTTTTTCAGTATAACATAAAGGGTAATTTTTAAACATAAAATAAATTAAAAGTATAAGCATACAAAACACCTGGTTAAGATTATGCACTTAAATGCTCAAGCTACCACTACTAAATTCATGTTAACTATAAATTAGCTGAGTGCCTGAATAAATAATATCAAACTTGTATTTCATTTGTATATGCTTTAGAAATAGACTTTTATCTTCTAATAACTTTTTTTTACCTAAGTCAGATGGCAAATTGTTTTGATAAGAAATACCTTATGGATGAGAATGGAAAATACATTATATGAAATATTATGGTATAGGGGCTTTTGAATTTGTTTCTGAGTTGTTATTGATCCATATGCATTTACTTTTTAAATTAGAAAATATCTAATATTTTGTGAGAAGATGCATACTTTTTTAAATTGAGAAACTAAACTACCAAGTTAATATAGTATCAGTTTATTGTACTTCAAATTTCCAAAGCACAAGCATTTCAGAATACTGAAAGGCTATATTTAGAGTGAGATCTACATATTCCTTGCAGATGGAATAAGTCCATGAATATGTGTTGGTATCATTCTTGCCAGTCCTAATAAACCTCTATCTATAGTATGTTTGAATAAAACTCGTTATACATAAAAACTGAAACATCAAACCATTACGTATCCTTTAAGTGTAGATAAAATAATTTTACATCCATACAATATTTTTAAATGTTGACTTTAGTAAAAACTTAAAATCCCCTAAAATTTGAAATGAAAATTCATGATGTACAAAACTATGAAAGAAAAAAAAACTGTCTTCTCCAAATATTCTATAACTTTTTTGAGCAAAATCTTAGTGCTATGATTTAATCTTCCTCATTTCCATTTGCCAAGTGTATCTGAGTTTACAAAGTGTTTTCATATAGGATACAACATATAACCCACACGGTGGCCTTTGTGAGAAGAAGGTTTATTATCATTTTAATGTTGGGATAAGTCTCATAGAAGAAAATGACCATCTTTATCATCACACATCTAGAACAAATGGCAAAACTGAAGCTTAAAGCCCTGGATTTCTGATTCCTGACTTCAAACTCTCTTTCTAACAGACCATGATCTGTTCTGACAAGTTCTGATCAGGTTTCTATTTTCCTCCATTCATCTTACATCATGTTATATATGAAGGAAATGTAAGTGTGACCATTTAAAACCTTTGCATTTCTCTTTCTAACTGGGGGCTTGTTGTATCCCCAGCTCTGTCTGAGCATAACTGGAATGTGAAATCGTGTTCACACTTGTCTGTTTTCTGCACGTGAGTACACACATACCTAGGTCTACATGCAATGAATTCCTGTAGAAGTGAATTTACGGATTCCTTTTATTTTCTGTGACAGAAAAGTAGTTATAGTTCTGGGAAAAGAATAGAAGAAAAGAGGGGAATCTCAAAAGCTACGTAGGAAGCAGAGGCTTTAGTAAAATGGGAATAGGCAGCAAAACATCATTTTATTGCCCTGATGGTCAGGTGCATAGGGGCTTGCCAGGTGGCACTAGTGGTAAAGAACCTGCCTGCCAGTGCAGGAGACATAAGAGATGTGGGTTTGATCCCTCGGTCAGAAAGATCCCCTGGAGGAGGTGATGGCAACCTACTCCAGTATTCTCGCCTGGAGAATAGACAGAGGAGCCTGAAGGGCTATAATCCATAGGGTCACAAAGAACTGGACACAGCTGAAGAGCCTGAGCCTGCCCCGGTGCATGGAGCCCATTTTGCACTGTAAATGCATAATTCTTAGGAGTCTGGAATTCTAGAAGTGAAACTATATGGCCAGAATTTTTGAGAATGAAACACTGTACTGAACAAATGTATAATTCTGTTACCTGAACTGGCATAAACCTATTACACATGGTTACTATTACCGGCCATGTATTTTATATAGCTTACTTTTGTCTACGGTCAGTATAAAGCTTGACCAATAATATAAATTATATTAGGGATTAGGAAGGAAGTCTGCTTTTGACTTAAATTGAAAATGTGCTCAAAAAGGCATTGGTAGAGATCAGTCTTAATCTGATTATCTGGCCTTGTACTTATGACAAGTGCTTTCTTTCTTTCTCAAAATATACCTTGTCTTCTGCCTGGCTTCACAGTATACTTAAAATCACACTTTAGGACTTCAGCTTGTCACCCTGAAAAGAACTGATATACCAGAAGTATCAAGGAAAGTTTGCTTCAAGAAAAAGAGGAAAATAAGATGGGCTCTCATAGGCTTCACACTCAGTTTAAAGAATCAAATGAGACTTGCTCTATGTGTCTTTCCAGGGAAGGCTCACCCCTCAGTTCAACTCATTCCTTGGGGGTCCCTCGTATACCAATGGGAGGATGCTTTGTGTTCCATTTCTGCAAACTGACTCTTTTATATTTCAAGCTTCGGGAGACTGGATCAAAGTCATTATTTGAGAGATTATCTCCTCAAGCCTCTGGCATTCCCTTATGGTTCTATAGCACATGCATCCTTGTACACAATGTGTGAATGCTCTCTGCATTGATGAGAAGCACAAACAACCAAGCCCAGTGGAAACCCACATGGGAAAAAGTACCACCTAATTCAGTAGTACATGAATCTGTCTCTGATGGGGACAGAAGGTGTCACGCGAGGCTATGGGCCACAGGGAGAGTGCCAATCATGTTGGTGCACATTCAGCTAAGTCTTGTGCACATCCTGTTTCTCCTAACTGCAGGCCAACCATTTCTCCTCTGGAGTCACGTACACAATATGTAGAATGGTTATACAGAAGAAATCCATGGCAACTGCGCATACAGAGCTGGTTGATTTATTTGGAAAAAATAAGTTTACCTATTTTTTATAACCTTTGAAAAAGATGCTTTCTTTAGATTGACTTGATTCAAACTTGAAAAAATAAAAAAGAACAGTGCTGTACAACTTTTTAGCCAAGTTTATCTTGGGCTTTATGAATAACCTAAAGGCTATTCATTCTTCCCTTTAGAAGCCTTGTAGGTATTTTCTGTGCTGTGTACATTTTCATCCTCAAGAGTATTTTCTTCTCATTCTCCTAGATACCATGGGACAATTATTTTTTCTCTGCAGATACCTTAGAGGACTATTTAAGACCCTATCCATTCCATCTACTCTTAGCCTCACCTGAAGGGAAAAATCCCTAAGATCTTGACACAAATTCTGATAAATACATGGAATTATTAAAGGTGCCATCTTAGCAGGAGAGAGTTTCTGCTGCCTTTGTTCTCAGGGGAATACATATTTCACCCAGTAGCAAAACACCCAACTGCAGCTACAATCAGAAATCTCTGAAATGCCTTTAAGCTAACCATCTTTGAACACAAGCCTTTGTTGTTGAATCAGGGACCTTCTAGATGCAAAGCACAGAAATCTTATTTTTTATTATTATTAGTATTTTGTTTCTTCTTCTTTTTTTTTTTTTTTCTACACCTTGCATGAAACAGCATCAAGCCTGTCACTACCACCAGTAAGGTTCAGTGATCTGTCAACATTCACCCCTGATGAAGACAGTGAGAGTTCAGGAGAGATCCAAACAGAGTGTTTGCAAAAGAGCATTTTTATATGTTTTCTTCTGACAGCCCTAGTTTAACAGAAAATAGTTGGAGTGTGCCCAAAAAGGGGGAAAAATGAAAGACAGTAGTGGTAAGTTAGGATAGCATGACATGATGGATCTGGGCTATGACAAACTGAATTGGAAAAAAGCTTCCCTGGGGACCAACTAGGCCAGGTTTGCTGAATTGTATTTCTTGATTTCTTACTGTGCAACAGTGCTTTTTACCATTAGATTGACTAGGCTTCAGAATATTTTTAAAATTGTACAAATCAAAATCCATGTAGCTTAAAAATGAAGGATGTAAAAGGTTTAGGGGTTTGATGTATTGAAAGGCATTCTGTATTCCCTCATGTGAGTATTAAATATACACTTTGTCTGTTTGATGAATTTTAAATCTTTGTGGAAGGCAGTGCACTGGATAGCAGTTTACAGGGCTAAAAACCCTGGTTGGAAAGAAGGATACAGGCTGCAGAGATTCAAAGCTTCTTCCTTCTTATCCCCCGTGGATGTGCCTGGGAATTACAACTTGCAGCCTCTGTAGATTATCATTTGTTCTGCATGTGTGCTCAGTAGCCTCAGTCATGCCCGACTCTTTGCAACCCCATGGGCTGTAGCCCACCAGGTTCCTCTGTCCATGGGATTTTTCCCAGTAAGATTACTGGAGTGAGTTGCCATGCCCTCAGCCAGGGAATCTTCCCGAGCCAAGGACTGAACCCGTGTCTCCAGCGTCTCTGGCTTCGCAGGCAGATTCTTTGCCACTGAGCCACTTGGGAGGCCCCACCATTTGTTCTGAGATGTTTATATAAAGGACAAGTAGAGAAACCTTAAACCTGAGGCCCGCTTAACAAAAGTGTGATGCCTTGTTCATATTACTTATCCTTTTAGTTCATACACAGTGACTTTCACACACCCTAAGGTGAAGTCAAAAGAAGAATAAGAAGAGGGAAAACGACTTATTTTACAGCTGATAAATTTGTCAAATCTTCATGTACCACATGACAACACGTAGCTAGACAGTCTGATTCTTTAAATAACCACCCACAAAAAGCTTTAAATGGATACCTAAATGAATGGAATATCTTAACTACTCAGAAAACTTTAGGTACTTGAGCTACAAAGGCATAAACAATTTGGGTCCTATTTTCAAGAAGTTAACAGCCAATTTGAATAATTCATGAAATAGATTGCAAAATGACATGTATCAAGTGACAGCCATGCTCAAAGCAAATAGCAAAATATCTACTGGGCTCAGGCAAAACAACTCCATAATTTTCCCCATCAGCTATTCATATCGAGGAGAGGATGTTAAGAAAGTGACTAGTGAAAGTGAGTTTTGGTTGAAGATGAGAATATAGAAGATCTGAGCACTGAGTCATGAGAGGTAAATGGTAAGACACAGGGTCAGCCAGTATTCAAATAGGAACCACACACTGAATTGTTTATGACCGGTAATGTAAAGACATAAATGATGTGTTTTAAGTGTTGAGAAAATGGGATAGTTTCTGTCTGGACTAGAGAGAGGACAATTGCTTGTCTTATCTGGGAAAAACAAAAAAAAACAGCTGCTTTTCAGCTGTAGATCCTTGATGCATGCAAGAATATGGAACAAAATTGCCAAATCTTTTGCATTTTTACATGAACCTAGCAAATACTTAAAAAAATTTTTTTGTACATTATGTGGATCAAATAAAATATACCTGAGATGTGTTTTAGCCCATAATACTTTGTTATAACCTCTGTAAGTATAAAGAGTCAGCTTGAATTGTGGATACACAGTGTAGCAAATCTTTGAGTTTGAAAATGTGGAGGGTGAGTTAATAGTGAGACGCAAATAGTTTTAGAAGTAGATATCTGGAGTGGGTAGGACTGAAGAAATAAAAGGGATTGGAAGTCAGGCAAATACAGGTTATTGAAGAGGTAATTAAACTAGCTGGGATAGTAGCAGATAACAAGGCAGAGAAGAGCAGCATTAGCCAGGCATTGCTATTAAGGAATATGAAGGAGTTATCCCAGAGAAGTAAGTACACAGGGTGTTATGATGTTGCCAGTGAGATGAGGAGAACAACATTCTGTGGCCTGACTCTGAGCACATCACAATGGAATGACCAAAGTCTAGGGGGAACAAAAGTAGAGAATTACTAACAAGAGCAACAAAGAAAGCCTAAGTGAGTTTGAATTGGTTTGATAGTTTATATCAAGAATATATCACATCAGTTGGTTAACTGAATTCAGTTCATTTGCCAAAATATATTAAAGACTTCACTTTCTAAAGTCTTGGCTTAAATATTTTGGAGGAGATACAGGGAACAGCAGTGAATATAAAAGTGTATGACCCTCTACCTGTCCTTAAGGTGTTTAAATCTGTATGGAAAGCAGTGTATGTACACACACGTGCACACACACACACATACATAAATACACACACACAGACCCCTAAAATGAATCTTTTCTGATATCTATATATAGATATAATGTGTCAGAACTCTCCAGAGAACCAGCAAGACACACACACACATATATATGGAGATTTATTATGAAGAATTCATTTCACATAATTATGGAGACTGAGAAATCCCTTTAATCTTCCATCTGCAACTTGGAGACCCAGGAAATCCAGTGTTATAATTTAGTCCATGTCCAGAGGTCTGAGAACCAGAAAGCCAGTAAATCCCAGTCCCAGAGAGAAGAGGAGATGTCCTAGCTCAATCAGTGAGGCAGTGAAAAGGGGAGAGATTCTCCTTCCTCTATCTCTTGTTCTGGTCATGCACTCAGCAGATTAGATGATATTCACTAACAGAAGCAGAAGATGTTAAGAAGAGGTGGCAGGAATACACAGAAGAGCTGTACAAAAAAAAATCTTAATGACCCAGATAACCACAACGGTGTGATCACTTACCTAGAGCCAGACATCTTGGAGTGTGAAGTCAAGTGGGCCTTAGGAAGCATCACTGCAAACAAAGCTATCAGAGGTGATGGAATTCCAGCTGTGTTATTTCAAATCCTAAAAGATAATGCTGTTAAAGTGCTGCACTCAATATGCCAACACATTCGGAAAACTGTGCAGTGGCCACAAGACTGAAAAGGTCAGTTTTCATTCCAATCCCAAAGAAAGGCAATGCCAAAGAATGCTCAAACTATCGCACAATTGCAGTCATCTCAATTGCTATCAAAGTAATGCTCATTTTCTCCAGGTGAGGCTTTAACAGTATGTGAACCGAGAACTTCCAGGTGTTCAAACTGGATTTAGAAAAGGCAGAGGAACCAGAGATCAAATTGCCAATACCTGCATGATTGTAGAAAAAGCAAGAGATTTCCAGAAAAACACCTGCTTCTGCTTTATTGACTACACCAAAGTCTTTGACTGTGTGGATCACAACAAACTGGAAAATTCTTAAAGAGATGGAAATACCAGACTACCTGACCTGCTTCCTGAGAAACCTGTATGCAGGTCAAGAAGCACCAGTTAGAATTGGACATGGAACAACAGACTGGTTCCAAATTGGGAAAGGAGTAACTTATATGCAGAGTACATCATGTGAAATGCCAGGCTGGATGAAGCAGAAGCTGGAATCAAGATTGCCAGGAGAAATATCAATAACCTCAGATAGGCAGATGACACCACCCTTATGGCAGTAAGTGAAGAGGAACTAAAGAGCGTCTTGATGAAAGTGAAAGAAGAGAGTGAAAAAGCTGGTTTAAAACTCAGCATTCAAAAAATGAGATAATGGCATCTGGTTCCATCACTTCATGGCAAATACATGGGAAAACAATGGAAACAGTGAGATTTTATTTTCTTGGGCTCCAGAATCACTACAGATGGTGATTGCAGCCATGAAATTAAAAGATGGTTGTTCCTAGGAAGAGAAACTATGACAAACCTAGACAGCATATTAAAAAAGAGACATTACTTTCCTAGCAAAGGTCCGTATATTCAAAGCTATGGTTTTTCCAATAGTCATGTATGGATGTGAGAGTTGGACCATAAAGAAAGCTGCTGCTACTGCTGCTAAGTCGCTTCAGTCATGTCTGACTCTGTGCGACCCCATAGATGGCAGCCCATCAGGCTCCACCATTCCTGGGATTCTCCAGGCAAGAACACTGGAGTGGGTTGCCATTTCCTTCTCCAATGCATTAAAGTGAAAAGTGAAAGTGAAGTCGCTCAGTTGTGTCCGACTCTTAGTGACCCCATGGACTGAAGCCTACCAGGCTCCTCTATCCATGGGATTTTCCAGGCAAGAGTACTGGAGTGGGATGCCATTGCCCAAAGAATTGATGCTTTGAACTGTGGTGTTTTAGAAGACTCGAGAGTCCTTTGGACTGCAAGAGATCAAGCCAGTCCATCCTGAAGGAAATCAAACCTGAATATTCATTCGAAGGATTGATATTGAAGCTGAAACTCCAGTACTTTGGCCACCTCATGCAAAGAGTTGACTCATTGGAAAAGACCCTGATGCTGGGAAAGATTGAAGGCAGGAGGTGAAAGGGACGACAAAGGATGAAATGGGTGGAAGTCATCACCGAGTCTATGGACATTAGTTTGAGTAAGCTCTGGGAGTTTGTGATGGACAGGAAAGCCTGGTGTGCTGCAGTCCATGGGGTTGCGGAGGGTGGGACATACTGAGCGACTGAACTGAACTGAACTCCTATTCTAAAGGACAATCACCAATTCCAATGTAATCTCATTTGGAAACACTCTCCCAGATATGCTTAAAATGTTTAATCTGGGCATCTTTAAATGGTTAGGTTGACACAGAAAATTAACCATTATCCATGCAATAGTGTTTTTGCTTATTCTGAAAATCTGCAATGCATTATTAACTGGTGGGTTCTTTCAAGAATCCTAATAGCAAGCCAGAGGGAGTTCTCTGGGAGAGAGAGGTCAGGCAATCAGATTGAACTCACTTTTCTTCCTTTCTTGTCTCCTTTGTTGAGACCTGACTCAGGTTAACACTCAGAATATGTACAGTGAGTTAACCATTTTAATTAGGGTGAGTTGATTTGTATTCAAACTGATTCGCTTTGAACATTTGCTCTCCATATCTACCCATTTTCTCATTGCCTTGCTTGGCTAGGATGTCAAAGCCCTCCCTCCCCTCCATCAAGGCTGGAGATGAGACTATCACTAAAAAGCAAATTTTATGTAAAGGTCTCCAATACCTTTAAGAGTCATACTTGGATACTGGGAAAAATCAACTAGAAATTCATCTAGGTATTATAGGTAGACAAAGCATGTTTTAAAATTTGAGAATAAAAATATTTCAGAAACTTGAAAGTTTCAAAATATTTTTGGAAAGCTGTGACTACTTCTCAAATAAATGTCCGTTTTCCAGTGGTGCCATTTGACAGTCATACTCATGGTTCCCTAGGGTAGTAGCCATGAGTACAAATAATGTTTGACTTTTCTATCCTATAAGCATATCATAGTCTTATGAAATTCAGTTGCTTGTTCTTTGCAGTGATTTACCAGTTTGATCAGACATTTGAGGTAACTTTAGCTTCCTACCTATAACTTAAATTATTGTAAATGGAGAAAGTCAAATATATCTAATAGTTTCCAAATAGGTATTTTGCTGTTTTTAAATTAATTAGTATTCAATATATTTTTCAATTTACAATGCAGGAAGGCACCTATATTACTCAATCATTTTGATCCATTTACACCTTAAACTACGGAAATAATGGTATATCACTCCTACTCTTCTTTTACTCTTAGATTGGTATCTGTGGTTTGGTTTTATTTATGTGTAAATATGCAGAGTTCAAAACTTGTTAGTCGCAACACTAATAATGTCATTTATATACTTCACCTTGTCCATTTAAAATGGATTGTTCTATTTATAGAGTAACAGCCTGTAAAATTGAATTTAAAAATTTAATAGAAAAGACAGTCCTTTTAAAAATTATTATGATAGAAAGAAGGGTAATTTTTTTCATAAATTACTCCCAAAGCAACTTTAAAAAAAAATCTTGCTTTTAGTTCCAAAACTTTAAAATAGTTTTATTGATTTTTAAAATAATTATTTATGTAAATAATTTATGGCAGAGTTTTCAGTGTTTGAAATGTATATTCTTCTAATAGGAATTTTACAAGACCATTAATTTTAGTGGGGCTGGGAAGGACGACTATAATTTAGGAGTTATTGTTGATTGTTTCTAGAAATAGATATTGACCCCATTAGTTTTAAGTGATAACATTACTAAGCCAAGTATTAATCCAACAATACCAGAATTACTGATTTTAATCAGCATTTTTATACAAACTCTTCCTATAGTGGTTAAATTTCACTTAGTTTATCAAACACAAATATGTGTAAAATTTAAATAAATTATCTTAGAATTCTCATTTTAAAGTTATTACAAAATTAATGCCTGTGGAAGTTCCAGTGCCTAAAGTCTTTTGTTTGTTACAGTCATTTTAGTATGCATTTTGGATCTGGTGAAAATGATCCCACCCTTTTAGATATTGTTTCATTAATCGTGAGAGTACCCATAGGGTCCAGAGAAGCATTTGGCCCAATAATCAATCCCCGAGTCATTTGTTCATTACATCATGCTCTCAAGGAGAGGAAGTCATCACCATCAACAACCAGAAAAGGAACTAGCATTTGTTGGGTCCTCACGATGTATTGCGGGGGTACATGTACTCACATGTTCCTTAACATGTATCAACATATTTAGTCCTTACAAAAATGAAATGGTTTGGAAAAATGATTTGGGGAAGTTTGTACACTGGATTTATAACTGTTAAAAATTTTCACATACAGCATGTATAGTCTCCATTTGTTTTCTTGTTTTGAGACCCATAGATGCTAGGGCAAGGGGTGCTTAATGAACTCACTCTCAAACAAATCTGTTCTACACCAACAAGCATGTGTTTTTTGTTCATTTTGAGGGGCTTAGAGTAACACTAATTTTGGAGTTTAAAACCACCTCAGTGCGTCAGTGATGTCAAGTTTTGTTAATGATTCGTAATTCCACAAGTACCTGATTAGAGACTGAAAGTATCTCATGTATAGGTCTTAAATCTGGGTGTCTGGGTGGGAACTAAAAGTCTATATGTGTTACAAATATTAAATGTTAAAATAAAAATGTGATGATCAGCTGTTCACATTCAAATTTGAATTTAGTTGTGGATTGGCTGCCCAGGTGGCACTAGCAGTAAAGAACTTGCCTGCCAATGCAGGAGACATAAGAAGTGCAGGTTCGATCCCTGGGTCGGGAAGATCCCCTGGAGAAGGAAGGGCAACCCACTCCAGTACTCTTGCCTGGAGAATCCCATGGACAGAGGAGCCTAGAGGGCTACAGTCCATAGGGTTGCAAAGAGTCAGACACGACTGAAGTGACTTAGCANGGGAAGATCCCCTGGAGAAGGAAGGGCACCCCACTCCAGTACTCTTGCCTGGAGAATCCCATGGACAGAGGAGCCTAGAGGGCTACAGTCCATAGGGTTGCAAAGAGTCAGACACGACTGAAGTGACTTAGCACATAGGTTGGCCCTCAAAAAAAAAAAAAAAAAAACACCTGATGAAAAGCCTTTTTTTTTTTTTGCCTATTCAGTTTCAGTTTTTAAATTCTATACTTAAAAGTAGATACAATAGAAAAAATGATAATATTTATTTCAGTGGCTGTTTAAAACTATTTAAGTACGTCTGATGAACATTCATTAAAGCTTTGGGAAATTAACTCGATGGTTAACTGGTCTTGCTCAACTATTTACATAAAACTCCTTTGATGTTTGTCTTGATGATAGAGGATCATCTCTCTCTAAGCCTTCTCTTCCTTTATACCTGAATCTTAACAAGCACCTTGAAAGATCCTGAGACAGTCTTTGCTATAACTACTGCATATTTTGGAACCCAGAATATTTGAATGCATGGGTGAGTTGAGAAGCACTTGTGAGCTATTATGCAATTTTAACACAAATTTCTCAGAATAAAAACACAAAGTAAGCAGGAAAATATTACTGGATATATTTACTTGGTGCTTCTGAGACTTTGGTATTTTATGAGTTAATAATTAACTTTGTGCTTCCCTGATAGCTCAGTTGGTAAAGAATCCGCCTGCAATGCAGGAGACCTGGGTTCAATCCGGGTAGATAGGTAGATTTTGGTAGATGGGCAGACTTCTTTCTAATTCACTGATGGGCAACATGGTAGAATAACATTACCTGCTATAACAAACAGACACCACCCTGCATAAAGGATGAAATAGAATAGAATGTTATTTTTCTCTTTTTTGAAGTCCATCATGGGCATTGCTGTTTACAGGTGACCTTCCTGTGGGCAGTAAATCAGGGACCCTCCCCGCCCCCAGAGGCTTCCCAGCGGACGGACCTGGCATCTTTAACATATGACTTCTAAGGCCTCTGGGTGCATCTGCATCAAATCAGTGAAAGGAGCATGAAGAAGAAGGAGATGCATTCCTGGACTGGAAGTGATACACATCATTGCTACTTATGTTGTATTGGCTAGAATGTGATTCACCATTTAAAATCAAGGGGAGAGGGCTGGGAAGTTTAGTCTCTGAGGGACAGCACTTCTGAGCAATAAATGTGTACTGTGGAAGGGAAACCACACATATTTGGCAAAAGCAACCCAGAAATATCAGTTGTTGTTGCTGCTCAGTTGCTAAGATGTGTCCAGCTCTTTGTGACCCCAAGAACTGCAGCATACCAGGCTTCCTGTCCTTCACTAACTCCCAGAGTTTGCTCAAATTCATGTCCATTGAGT
This sequence comes from Oreotragus oreotragus, assembly GCA_006410675.1. Taxonomy (NCBI): domain Eukaryota; kingdom Metazoa; phylum Chordata; class Mammalia; order Artiodactyla; family Bovidae; genus Oreotragus; species Oreotragus oreotragus. The sequence goes on from SJYX01005976.1 coordinate 237,455, forward strand.
TAACGATGCCATACAACTGTCTCATCCTGTGTCACTCTCTTCTCCTCCTGCCCTCAGTCTTTCCCAGCATTAGGGTCTTTTCCAAAAAGTTGGCTCTTTGCATTAGGTGGCCAGTGTATTGGAGCTTCAGATTTAGCATCAGTCCTTCCAATGAATATTCAAGGTTGCTTTCCTTTAGGATTGACTAGTTTGATCTCCTTGCTGTCCAAGGACCCTCAAGAGTATTCTCCAGCACCAAAGTTCAAAAGCATCAATTTTCTGGCAGTCAACCCTCTTTATGGTCCAACTCTCACATCTCTGCATGACTACTGGAAAAACTATAGTTTTGACTATATGGACCTTTGTTGGCAAAACGATGTCTGTGCGTTTTAATACACTGTCTAGGTTTGTCACAGCTTACCCTCAAAGAACCCTGGGCTGGTGCCCTGACCAGTGACTGAAGAGGCAACTCCCCTAACATCCACCCAAAAGCTCTCGGTACTACATCTCTGGTTTCCAGCCAATGGGACACTACATTCAAACAAGTGGCCTCCACCTAGAAATCAGAGGGAAGCTTAATCGAATACTAAGCTAATAAGAAGAAATTTAATCATAACAAAATAATAGCCTGTATTTATTAGCAGTCACTATGTTTGGGGGATTGTTCTAAGAACTTTACATATGTTAGTTTAATTAATACTCCAGATGATGCTAAAGGCAATTATTCTTATTTGGTCCAATTTACAGTTGGGAGACCGAGGCACAGGGAAGTGAGTAAAGTCCCCAAAGCTATATGGTAAACATCAATTAGAATCTAACTCCAAATGTAGGCAATCTAATTCAATTAGACTATTTTTTCCTCCCAGGAAAGATAGACAGATGCCATTTGAAAAGAAAAGGGAAAATTTGGAAGAACAGTTTCTTCTTGACATAAATTTCATCTAATTAGACTTTGCTCAGGTTACATGGTGTAATTTTGTACAGTTCACTCCCAGCCGGTAGACTCCTGTTCTTTTCTCCACAGGACTTGTGCATATCATTGTGGATTCAGCAAAGGCCTGGATTTTAAAATGATCTCTGTGTTCAGTGTGCTTAGTCACTAAGCTGTGTCTAACCCTTTGTGACCCTATGGACTGTAGCACACCAGGCTCCTCTGTCCATGAAATTTTCCAGGCAAGAATACTGGAGTGGGTTGTCATTTCCTATTCCAGGGGATCTGTCCTACTTGGGGATTGAACTCACTTCTCTTATGTTTCCTGCATTTCCAGGCAAATTCTTTATCATTGCTATACCTGGAAAGCCCAAATGGGCTCTACTCTCAAGGAATTTGGATTCTGTTGAGGAGAAAAGAGATTCTAAAATAATAGAAAAGGACAGATATTAAAGGACAAATAAAAGGCAAGCAATAGGATTTTCAGCAAAGGTGGGCATTACTGAGAAAGAGTATGAAGGGCGAAGACTTCAGCTGGTCCTTAATAAAAGGGCAGAATTTCATGAATAGAGAATTATAGAAGATTTCAAAGGAGAAGGATGATGGGATCAAAGATTTGGGTGAATGAAGACAATATTTGTAGCAGCATGGCTGTAATAGAAGGCAATTTGGGGAATTAGTGAGAATTATATCTTCATTCGCATTCATTTTTACTTCAGAACTTATATTTGCATATATTTTTAATTCAATGTAACCATCTGGGAAGGCCTGGCACTCGACAATTTGTTGCAGTGGTAGAGCTACGTATGTAGGCACAGGAAAATGAATACTGGGTTCTGGGAACAAAGACTAGGGAGGGATTTCCAAACAAATGCCACCTTCTACTCATTTCAACAAGTGTGAGAGTTAAGGAATGTGCTTCACTGCCATTACATTGCTGGGTTCCCAAAGCTTCTCACAAAGAACCTTACCAAGACCTCAGTATTCAGCAGGTCTGGCTTTAAGTACTTTATCAGAGTGACTGGCCATTCTTTTTTACCCATGCCACTTCTCAGCTCTGCTTTCTCATGCAGAGAACTTCATTCCTCCTTTAAATCAAGGGATGAGCCTCTGGACAACGTTGAGCGAGTTCTGAATTCTCTGAGGAGCCACCTCTGACTGTTATTGTTCTTTACTGTCAATCACAGAGCACTTCCAGTGACATCACTGCTGTTTTCCATATTATGCTGTTGCTGTAGGCAGCGTGAAATTGACAAGAAATGGCACTGAGAAGAGCTGAGAGGGCACTTCTGGTTTTGTTTCGTTTGGTTTTGATGCATCTGACACCTGTAGTTACAAGAAAGAAAATAGCTTTCATAAGCATATTGCTGGGTGATATAGAAGGTGAGTGATTATTTAGAAGTAGCTCTTCAATGCAATAGCACAGTAGAATCTAAATGGCTTCTCTGTACTTCCATCCTAACAGTACCTTCCTAAGTAGAAACAATAAGGTCTGTTAGTTTCCTAGAAGTCTTTGGATAGAAGTAGGCTCCAGTGAAAACACAGTCTAACCCTCAGAATCTCTTAGTCTATGAGATAGAGATTTCACTAGCCCTGATTTTTAGCAGAATATGTCTTTTATTTTTAGTTTATATGCTTGTTTGTGTTTCTTCTATTTGTGTAGTTACAGCTAGAAAAGCTGATGTCCCAAATGAAAAAGGCAGAAAAATATACTCTCAGGGAGTCTTTTCCTAAGAATAAGCAGGAAAATCTGCCTAAATTCAAATTATAATTATTACTGGAACAATAACAAGTCTAGCAGGTAAGCAACTGCAAATGAGGGGACTCAAACCCATGTAAAGTCATTTTTATTGACAACTGGGTGGTTTTAACACTAAGTGGACAGATTAAAAAATTGGGAAGCGATCAGTTATACTGTGCTGGAGATTACAAGTTTACACGCCATCAATAGTGCATTGAACCAGCACAGCAGTCTACGGTGTTCAGTCATTGAACATGGTTGATGATCGACTCCTAGATCTTCACCTCCTGCAGCAGCCCATGCTGTGGATTCTTTGCCTGGTGGCTTTGGTGACACCTTCTTCCTATGTTCCTCCTGTTGCCTGACCATGGTTTCTCCCTTGTTCTCCCTTACCCTCTATGTGTGGAAGAGCATTTTTTTAGTCTTTAGCAGCAACCTGAAGCGTTCAGGCAACACTGTTGGCTGTCTGTCTTACCAGTTCATTCTTTACTATCAGGCTCATTATGATGAGTGCAAGGAGCGTGGTGAGAGAAGCTTATTATCATCAGGCCTACTCGCAAGCACTGGGGGAAAAACAAAGGATAAAATCCTCCTTTTAACTGTGTGCATGTCTCTGGAACCATGGCAACAAAGGAAAACTACAGTTATTGAAATAAAGTTTTACATACCTGACAAGGCCAAATAGCGTACAGCCTCAACATTTCATGTATATGCATTTAAGTAATAATAACAAATACAAAAAGAAAAAAAAAGTTCACAATACACAGCACTATAATTGAGGGCTAATTAGGTGCCAGTTACTAGACCATATGTTTTGCAGTAAAGTATCTATCAAATTCTAGTGACAAATAAACTATGAACAGTTGTAATCTCCCCTTTACAGATGAGAAAATTAAGGCATAGGAAAATTAATTGTCCAAAGTTGCACAACTTATGACACAGGAATTTTAATTCTTCCCCACAGGAGCTCTGCATTTTAGATAGTTTCTCTTTGCCTTGTCTCACAGAGAGTGCATCTTATTTCTACCTTTTGTTCTACCACTCCCATATAGAATGCTTCATAGGTTCCCATTCTTGAATTATCGCCCTGTGTTCACAAGGTACCATTCTCTCCAGTTGGAGGGGAGTTTCCTATATTCCCCAGCACATATCTGCTTAAGAATTACTTAGAAGTAGATAACAAGAGTTGATTTTGCTCTTTGTCCTTTCTGACTGTAGATCACACCATCTATATGTATGTTACTATACAGATATTCGGAGAAGGCAGTGGCATCCCACTCCAGTACTCTTGCCTGGAAAATCCATGGACGGAGGAGCCTGGAAAGCTGCGGTCCATGGGGTTGCTGAGGGTTGGACACAACTGAGCGACTTCACTTTCACTTTTCAATTTCATGCATTGGAGACGGAAATGGCAACCCACTCCAGTGTTCTTGCCTGGAAAATCCCAGGGACAGGGGAGCCTGGTGGGCTGTCGTCTATGGGGTCGCACAAGGTTGGACATGACTGAAGTGACTTAGCAGTAGCAATGCAGATATTGGTACTTCAGTCTCAACTATGCATTTGCATGTTGAAGGATTGCTAAAAAGGTAATACTAGGATTTCCCCTCAAATGGATGTAATCCCCAGTTAGTATCTTAAAGTACTGAAACTCCTTATTATCCTCTTAGCACACCACAGTATTGACAGAACTTTGTTTTACCTTATCATTATAACATCATCTCTGAGAATTTCTACTTGTATCATTACAAGATGATTATGACAGCTTTACTAAGCCTCATTCATGTGAATGGAAAATTAGTGTCATGAAGAAAATTTCTAATAATTATTTTCTAGACATATTGGTACTTTTCAAAGTTAAACTCATTAAACTGATTTGAATCTCATTTCAGCAAATCCATACCAAGTGGTATTAACTCAGTCTCATACTACTTTTAGGTAGAAATTAATCAGAAAATACATTCATGAAATCCATATGTATAACCTTAGGATTATCACATATGTGGCAATAGTGTATATGGATCTTGATACCTATGAAGTGGCAAAATAATTATACAATAAATTAAATTATCAAAATAATCCAAAAAGTAAATAGTACACCAGATACTGTCCGAGTTGTTTTACATTAATTATCTTATTTTGCATGTACAACCTCCCATTTTACAGATGTGGTAATTGAATGTTAAAGATGTTTAGAGATTTGTTCAAATAATATATACAGTGTGTAGGAAGAACCATTTTGGAATATGCTTCTCATAGATTCTAAAATTCTCATTCTGAAAAGAATTTTTAAAGCCTTTAGAAACCCTTGCAAAGGCAGCAGCAAAGTACTTCCTATCATACACAATTTTATTTAACAGGACTTGATAAGTTAAATATCTTAGATTATAAATGGAAAATGATTGAATTCTTTGTAGACAAATCAGAAAGCTTTTTCTTAAGGGAACAGATGTTGAGCACTTTGGGGCGGAAAGTCTGGGAAGTTTCTACAGGAAGATTATTAGCCCAATTCTCACATAGAAGAAGCCAGGTCTGCTTGGCCAATGTGTCAAATGGAAGCACATCATTCAGTTTGTTAATGATGTTACTCAATTAATCTACTGATTAAGCACAAGTATAATGGGATCAGATGTAGCCATTGGGAGGTAAAATCAATAGGTAATGTTCTATGTAACCATCAGTTCTTCACATATTTGTAACACTGAGTAAATTGTATATACTTCATTTTATATGTGGTTTCAAATTATGTCTAAGTAATCATTTTGTTACCTGAATACTATGCTCAGTGTGTGAGTTGGTGTCACCCTAGCTGAAATAACAAATAGACCCAAAGTATGCAATGTCTCAAACAAAACAGACATGTTCATAATGAACTAGAACATACTTACAAACATTTTCTGGTGGGGATTCTTGAACAGGCAGCTCTTCTCCACCTCTCATTGGATAGGCAGTGATTCAGACCCTTACCCCTTGCATCTCATGGCTCTGCTTGCCCATGAGCTTCATCATTATCAGAAGAAGAAAGCATAGTTAGAATATAACAGCTGCTTAAAATGAAAGTGAAGTCGCTCAGTCGTGTCTGACTCTTAGCGACCCCATGTACTGCAGCCTATCAGGCTCCTCTGTCCATGGGATTTTAAATGGCAACCCACTCCAGTGTTCTTGCCTGGAGAACCCCAGGGACGGGGGAGCCTGGTGGGCTGCTGTCTATGGGGTCGCACAGAGTCGGACACGACTGAAGCGACTTAGCAGCAGCAGCAGCTGCTTAAAAGCCTTGTCCCACAAACTGGGCATATCTTTGTTCTTGTTGTTCAGTTGCTCAGTCGTGTCCAACTCTTTGTGACCCCATAGACTGCAGCACACCAGGCTTCCCTGTCCTTCACCATCTCCTGCAGCTTGCTCAAACTCACGTCCATCGAGTCATTGATGCCATCCAACCATCTCATGCTCTTTCGTCCTTTTCTCCGCCCGCCTTCAATCTTTCCCAACATCAGGGTCTTTTCCAATGAGTAGTTCTTCACATCAGGTGGCCAAAGTATTGGACATTGAGCTTCAGCATCAGTCCTTCTGATGAATATTCAAGTTTGATTTCCTTTAGGATTGACTGCTTTGATCTCCTTACAGTTCAAGGGAATCTCAGGAGTCATCTCCAATGCCACAGTTACAAAGCATCAATTCTGTGGTGCTCAGCTTTCTTTATGGTCCAAATCTCACATGCATACATGACCACTGGAAAAACCATAGCTTTGACTGTATAAACCTTTGTAGACAAAAAATGTTTCTGCTTTTTAATACACTGTCTAGATTTGCCATGCTTTTTCTTCCAAGAAGAAAGCATCTTTTAATTTCATGGCTACAGTCATCACCCACAATTATTTTAGAGCTAAAGAAAAGAAAGTCTGTCACTGTTTCCACTTTTTCCCCTATCTATTTGCCATGAAGTTATGGGACCAAATGCCATGATCTTTGTTTTCAGAATTTTGAGTTTTAAGCCATTTTTTTTCCCACTCTCCTCTTTCACCCTCATCAAGAGGCTCTTTAGTTCCTCTTCACTATCTGCTGTAAGAGTGATATCATCTGCATATCTGAGGTTATTGATATTTCTCCCGGCAATCTTGATTCCAGCCTGTGCTTCCTCCAGCCCAGTGTTTCTCATGATGTAATCTGCATATAAGTTAAATAAGCAAGGGGACAGTATACAGCCTTGATGTACTCCTTTCCCAATTTTGAACCAGTCTATTGTNATTGATATTTCTCCCGGCAATCTTGATTCCAGCCTGTGCTTCCTCCAGCCCAGTGTTTCTCATGATGTAATCTGCATATAAGTTAAATAAGCAAGGGGACAGTATACAGCCTTGATGTACTCCTTTCCCAATTTTGAACCAGTCTATTGTTCCATGTCAGGTTCTAACTGGTGCTTCTTGACCTGCATATGGGTTTCTCAGGAGATAGATAAGGTGACCTGGTATTCCCATCTTTTGAAGAATTATCCATAGTTTGTTGTGATCCACATAGTCAAAGGCTTTAGAAAAGTCAATGAAGCAGATGTATTTCTGGAATTCTCTTGCTTTTCCTACAATGTTGACAAGTTGATTTCTGGTTCCTCTGCCTTTTCTAAATCCAGCTTGGATATCTGGAAGTTCTTGATTCACATACTGTTTAAGTCTCAGTTGGAAGATTTTGAGCATGCTCTTACTAGCATGTGAAACGAGTGCTTTTGTGCGGTAGTTTGATCATTGTTTGGCATTGCCCTGCTTTGGGATTGGAACAAAAACTGACCTTTCCAGTCCTGTGGCCACTGTAGAGTTTTCCATGTTTGCTGGCATATTGAGTGCAGTACTTTCACAGCATCATCTTTTAGGATTTGAAAGCGCTCAGCTGGAATTCCATCATCTCCACTAGACTTGTTCGGCATGAACAAGGCCCACTTAAATTCTCCCACCAAGATGTCTAGGTGAATGATCACACCATCATAGCTATCCTGGTCGTTAAGATCTTTTTTGTATAGTATTTCTATATATTTTGTCATCTCTTCTTAATATCTTCTACTTCTGTTAGGCCCATACCATTTCTGTCCTTTATTGTGCCCATCTTTGCATGAAATGTTCCCTTGATATCTCTAATTTTCATATGGGGTCGCACAAGGTTGGACATGACTGAAGTGACTTAGCAGTAGCAATGCAGATATTGGTACTTCAGTCTCAACTATGCATTTGCATGTTGAAGGATTGCTAAAAAGGTAATACTAGGATTTCCCCTCAAATGGATGTAATCCCCAGTTAGTATCTTAAAGTACTGAAACTCCTTATTATCCTCTTAGCACACCACAGTATTGACAGAACTTTGTTTTACCTTATCATTATAACATCATCTCTGAGAATTTCTACTTGTATCATTACAAGATGATTATGACAGCTTTACTAAGCCTCATTCATGTGAATGGAAAATTAGTGTCATGAAGAAAATTTCTAATAATTATTTTCTAGACATATTGGTACTTTTCAAAGTTAAACTCATTAAACTGATTTGAATCTCATTTCAGCAAATCCATACCAAGTGGTATTAACTCAGTCTCATACTACTTTTAGGTAGAAATTAATCAGAAAATACATTCATGAAATCCATATGTATAACCTTAGGATTATCACATATGTGGCAATAGTGTATATGGATCTTGATACCTATGAAGTGGCAAAATAATTATACAATAAATTAAATTATCAAAATAATCCAAAAAGTAAATAGTACACCAGATACTGTCCGAGTTGTTTTACATTAATTATCTTATTTTGCATGTACAACCTCCCATTTTACAGATGTGGTAATTGAATGTTAAAGATGTTTAGAGATTTGTTCAAATAACATATACAGTGTGTAGGAAGAACCATTTTGGAATATGCTTCTCATAGATTCTAAAATTCTCATTCTGAAAAGAATTTTTAAAGCCTTTAGAAACCCTTGCAAAGGCAGCAGCAAAGTACTTCCTATCATACACAATTTTATTTAACAGGACTTGATAAGTTAAATATCTTAGATTATAAATGGAAAATGATTGAATTCTTTGTAGACAAATCAGAAAGCTTTTTCTTAAGGGAACAGATGTTGAGCACTTTGGGGCGGAAAGTCTGGGAAGTTTCTACAGGAAGATTATTAGCCCAATTCTCACATAGAAGAAGCCAGGTCTGCTTGGCCAATGTGTCAAATGGAAGCACATCATTCAGTTTGTTAATGATGTTACTCAATTAATCTACTGATTAAGCACAAGTATAATGGGATCAGATGTAGCCATTGGGAGGTAAAATCAATAGGTAATGTTCTATGTAACCATCAGTTCTTCACATATTTGTAACACTGAGTAAATTGTATATACTTCATTTTATATGTGGTTTCAAATTATGTCTAAGTAATCATTTTGTTACCTGAATACTATGCTCAGTGTGTGAGTTGGTGTCACCCTAGCTGAAATAACAAATAGACCCAAAGTATGCAATGTCTCAAACAAAACAGACATGTTCATAATGAACTAGAACATACTTACAAACATTTTCTGGTGGGGATTCTTGAACAGGCAGCTCTTCTCCACCTCTCATTGGATAGGCAGTGATTCAGACCCTTACCCCTTGCATCTCATGGCTCTGCTTGCCCATGAGCTTCATCATTATCAGAAGAAGAAAGCATAGTTAGAATATAACAGCTGCTTAAAATGAAAGTGAAGTCGCTCAGTCGTGTCTGACTCTTAGCGACCCCATGTACTGCAGCCTATCAGGCTCCTCTGTCCATGGGATTTTAAATGGCAACCCACTCCAGTGTTCTTGCCTGGAGAACCCCAGGGACGGGGGAGCCTGGTGGGCTGCTGTCTATGGGGTCGCACAGAGTCGGACACGACTGAAGCGACTTAGCAGCAGCAGCAGCTGCTTAAAAGCCTTGTCCCACAAACTGGGCATATCTTTGTTCTTGTTGTTCAGTTGCTCAGTCGTGTCCAACTCTTTGTGACCCCATAGACTGCAGCACACCAGGCTTCCCTGTCCTTCACCATCTCCTGCAGCTTGCTCAAACTCACGTCCATCGAGTCATTGATGCCATCCAACCATCTCATGCTCTTTCGTCCTTTTCTCCGCCCGCCTTCAATCTTTCCCAACATCAGGGTCTTTTCCAATGAGTAGTTCTTCACATCAGGTGGCCAAAGTATTGGACATTGAGCTTCAGCATCAGTCCTTCTGATGAATATTCAAGTTTGATTTCCTTTAGGATTGACTGCTTTGATCTCCTTACAGTTCAAGGGAATCTCAGGAGTCATCTCCAATGCCACAGTTACAAAGCATCAATTCTGTGGTGCTCAGCTTTCTTTATGGTCCAAATCTCACATGCATACATGACCACTGGAAAAACCATAGCTTTGACTGTATAAACCTTTGTAGACAAAAAATGTTTCTGCTTTTTAATACACTGTCTAGATTTGCCATGCTTTTTCTTCCAAGAAGAAAGCATCTTTTAATTTCATGGCTACAGTCATCACCCACAATTATTTTAGAGCTAAAGAAAAGAAAGTCTGTCACTGTTTCCACTTTTTCCCCTATCTATTTGCCATGAAGTTATGGGACCAAATGCCATGATCTTTGTTTTCAGAATTTTGAGTTTTAAGCCATTTTTTTTCCCACTCTCCTCTTTCACCCTCATCAAGAGGCTCTTTAGTTCCTCTTCACTATCTGCTGTAAGAGTGATATCATCTGCATATCTGAGGTTATTGATATTTCTCCCGGCAATCTTGATTCCAGCCTGTGCTTCCTCCAGCCCAGTGTTTCTCATGATGTAATCTGCATATAAGTTAAATAAGCAAGGGGACAGTATACAGCCTTGATGTACTCCTTTCCCAATTTTGAACCAGTCTATTGTTCCATGTCAGGTTCTAACTGGTGCTTCTTGACCTGCATATGGGTTTCTCAGGAGATAGATAAGGTGACCTGGTATTCCCATCTTTTGAAGAATTATCCATAGTTTGTTGTGATCCACATAGTCAAAGGCTTTAGAAAAGTCAATGAAGCAGATGTATTTCTGGAATTCTCTTGCTTTTCCTACAATGTTGACAAGTTGATTTCTGGTTCCTCTGCCTTTTCTAAATCCAGCTTGGATATCTGGAAGTTCTTGATTCACATACTGTTTAAGTCTCAGTTGGAAGATTTTGAGCATGCTCTTACTAGCATGTGAAACGAGTGCTTTTGTGCGGTAGTTTGATCATTGTTTGGCATTGCCCTGCTTTGGGATTGGAACAAAAACTGACCTTTCCAGTCCTGTGGCCACTGTAGAGTTTTCCATGTTTGCTGGCATATTGAGTGCAGTACTTTCACAGCATCATCTTTTAGGATTTGAAAGCGCTCAGCTGGAATTCCATCATCTCCACTAGACTTGTTCGGCATGAACAAGGCCCACTTAAATTCTCCCACCAAGATGTCTAGGTGAATGATCACACCATCATAGCTATCCTGGTCGTTAAGATCTTTTTTGTATAGTATTTCTATATATTTTGTCATCTCTTCTTAATATCTTCTACTTCTGTTAGGCCCATACCATTTCTGTCCTTTATTGTGCCCATCTTTGCATGAAATGTTCCCTTGATATCTCTAATTTTCTTGAAGAGATTTCTAGTCTTTACTATTCTATTATTTGCCTCTATTTCTTGGCATTGATCACTGAGAAAAGTTTTCTTATCTCTCCTGACTATTCTTTGGAACTCTGCATTCAGATGGGTATATCTTTTGATTTCTCCTTTGCCTTTTGCTTCTCTTTTTCTCAGCTATTTGTAAGGCCTCCTCAGAGAACCAGTTTGTCTTTTTGCATTTCATTTTCTTAGAGACAGTTTTGATCACTGCCTCCTGTACAGTGTTAGGAGCCTCTATCCATAGTTCTTCAGGCACTCTGTTTATTAGATCTAATCTCTTGTATCTCTTTGCTACTTCCACTGTATAATCATAAGGGATTTGATTTAGTTCATACCTGAATGATCTAGTGGTTTTCCCTACTTTCTTCAATTTAAGTCTGAATTTTACAATAAAGAGTTCATGGTCTGAGCTCCTGGTCTTGTTTTTGCTGACTGTATAGAGCTTCTCCGTCTTTGGCTGCAAAGAATATAATCAATCTGATTTCAGTATTAATCATCTGGTGATGTCCATGTGTAGAGTCTTTTCTTGTGTTTTTGGAAGAGGGTGTTTGCTATGACCAATGTGTTGTCTTGGCAAAACTCTGTTAGCCTTTGCCATGCTTCATTTTGAACTCCAAGGCCAAATTTGCCTGTTATTCTAGGTATCTCTTGACTTCCTACTTTTGCATTCCAGTCACCTATGATGAAAAGGACATCTTTTTTTGTTGTTGGTTCTAGGAGATCTCGTAGGTCTTCATAGAACCATTCAGTTTCAGCTTCTTCAGCATTATTGGTTAGGGGCATAGACTTGGATTACTGTAATATTGAATGGTTTGCCTTGGAGACCAACAGAGATCATTCTGTCATTTTTGAGATTGCACACAAGTACTGCATTTTTGACTCTCTTGTTGACTATAAAGGCAACTTCATTTCTTCTAAGGGATTCTTGCCACAGTAGTAGGTAGATATAAGGGTCATCTGAATGAAATTCACCCATTCCAGTCCATTTTAGTTCACTGATTCCTAAAATATCGATGTTCATTCTTGCCATCTTCTGTTTGACCACTTCCAATTTATCTTGACTCATGGACCTAAAATTCTAGGTTCCTGTGCAATATTTATAGGATATTACAATCTTTACAGCATCAGACTTTACTTTCACCAGCAGACACATCCACAACAGGATGCTGTTTCCGTTTTGGCTCAGCCTTTTCATTACTTCTGGAGCTATTTCTCTGCTCTTCTCCAGTAACTTATTGAGCACCTGTCGACCTGGGGAGTTTATCTTTTGGTGTTTATATCTTCTTGGTTTTTTTTGTTGTTGTTGTTCATGGTATTCTTAAGGCAAGAATGCTGAAGTGGTTTGCCATTCCCTTCTTCAGTGGGCCACATTTTGTCAGAACTCTCCACCATCATCCATCTGTCTTTGGTGGGCCTACACAGCGTGGCGCACAGTTTCATTGGGTTAGACAAGACTGTGATCCATGTGATCATTTTGGTTGGTTTCCTGTGATAGTAGACTTCATTTTGTCTGCCCTTTGGTGGATGGGGATAAGAGGCTTGCGAAATCTTCCTGGTGGGAGGGATTGGCTGTTCTGAGGGGAATTGGGTCTTGCTCAGGTGGGCAAGGTTATGCTCAGTTCAGTTCAGTTCGATCACTCAGTCATGTCAGACTCTTTGTGATCCCATGGGTTGCAGCACACTAGGCTTCCTGTCTATCACCAACCCCCAAGTTTACTCAAACTCATGCCCATTGAGTCGGTGATGCCATCCAACCATCTCATCCCCTGTCATCCCCTTCTGCTGCCTTCAATCTTCCCCAGCATCAGAGTCTTTTCCAATGAGTTCTTTGCATTAGGTGGCTGAAGTACTGGAGCTTCAGCTTCAGCATCAGTCCTTCCAATGACTATTCAGGACTGATCTCCTTTAGGATAGACTGGTTGGATCTCCTTGCAGTCCAAGGGATTCTCAAAAATCTTCTCTAATACCACAGTTCAAAAGCGTCAATTCTTCAGCGCTCAGCTTTCTTTATAGTCCAACTCTCACATCTATATATAACTACTGGAAAAACCATAGCTTTGACTAGACAGACCTTTGTTGGCAAAGTAATGTCTCTGCTTTTTAATATGCTCTCTAGGTCGGTCAAAACTTTTCTTCCAAGGAGCAAGCGTCTTTTAATTTCATGGCTGCAGTCACCATCTGCAGTGATTTTGGAGGCCCCCTAAATAAAGCCTGTCACTGTTTTCCCAACTACTTGCCATGAAGTGATGAGACCAGATGCCATGATCTTAGTTTTCTGAATGTTGATTTTTAAGCCAACTTTTTCACTCTCCTCTTTCACTTTCATCAAGAGGCTCTTTAGTTCTTCTTTGTTTTCTGCCATTAAAGTGGGGTCATCTGCTCATCTGAGGTTATTGATATGTCTCTTGGCAATCTTGGTTCCAGCTTGTGCTTCATCTCATGATGTACTCTGCATATATAAGTTAAATAAGCAGGATGACAATATATAGCCTTGATGTACTCCTTTCCCGATTTGGAACCAGTCTGTTGTTCCATGTCCAGTTCTAACTGCTGCTTCTTGACCTGCATACAGATTTCTCAAGAGGCAGGTCAGGTGGTCTGGTATTCCCATCTCTTTCAGAATTTTCCACAGTTTGTTGTGATCCACACAGTCAAAGGCTTTGGCATCGTCAATAAAGCAGAAGTATATTTTTTCTGGAACTCTCTTGCTTTTTCAATGATCCAGCAGATGTTGGCAATTTGATCTTTGGTTCCTTTGCCTTTTCTAAAACCAGCTTGAACGTCTGGAAGTTCACAATTTACATATTGTTGAAGACTGACTTGGAGAATTTTGAGCATTTCTTTACTAGCGTGTGAGATGAGTGCAATGGTGTGGTAGTTTGAGCATTCTTTGGCATTGTCTTTCTTTGGGATTGGAATGAAAACTGACCTTTTCCAGGCCAGTGGCCACTGCTGAGTTTTCCAAATTTGCTGGCATATTGAGTGCAGCACTTTCACAGCATCATCTTTTAGGATTTGAAATAGCTCAACTGGAATTCCATTACCTCCACTAGCTTTGTTCATAGTGATGCTGGCTAAGGCCCACTTGACTTCTCATTCCAAGATATCTGGCTCTAGGTGAGTGATCACACCATTGTGATTATCTCAGTCATGTACATCTTTTTTGTATAGTTCTTCTGTATATTCATGACACCTCTTCTTAAAATCTTCTGCTTCTGTTATGTCCATTCCATTTCTGCCCTTTATTGTGCCCATCTTTGCATGAAGAGTTCCTTTGGTATCTCTAATTTTCTTGAAGAGATCTCTAGTCTTTCCCATTCTGTTGTTTTCCTCTATTTCTTTGCATTGATCACTGAGGAAGGCTTTCTTATCTCTCCTGGCTATTCTTTGGAACTCTGCACTCAAATGAGTATACCTTTTGATTTCTCCTTTGCCTTTTGCTTCTCTTCTTTTCATAGCTGATTGCAAAGCCTCCTCAAACAATCATTTTGCCTTTTTGCATTTCTTTTTCTGGAAATGCTCTTGATTGTCCCCTCCTGTACAATGTCACAAACCTCTGTCCATAGTTCTTCAGGTACTCTCTCTATCAGATATAATCCCTTGACTCTCTTTGTCACTTCCACTGTATAATCATAAGGGATTTGATTTAGGTCATACCTGAATGATCTAGTGATTTTCCCTACTTTTTTCAATTTAAGTCTGAATTTTGCAATAAGAAGTTCATGGTCTGAGCTACATTAGCTCCCGGTCTTGTTTTTGCTGACTGTACAGAGCTTCTCCATCTTTGGCTGCAAAGAGTATAGTCAATCTGATTTTGATATTGACCTTCTGGTGACCATGTATTTCTATTTCAATTTAAGTCTGAATTTTGCAATAAGAAGTTCATGGTCTGAGCTACATTAGCTCCCGGTCTTGTTTTTGCTGACTGTACAGAGCTTCTCCATCTTTGGCTGCAAAGAGTATAGTCAATCTGATTTTGATATTGACCTTCTGGTGACCATGTATTTCTTGACTTCCTACTTTTGCATTCCAGTCCCCTATAATGAAAAGGACACCTTTTTGGGGAGTTAGTTCTAGAAGTTCTTGTAGGTCTTCATAGAACCATTCAACTTCAGCTTCTTCAGCATTATTGTTTAGGGCATAGATTTGGATTACTGTGATACCGAATGGTTTGCCTTGGAAACGAACAGAGATCATTCTGTCATTTTTGAGATTGCATCCAAGTACTGTGGACTCTTTTGTTGATTATGATGGCTGCTCCATTTCTTCTAAGGGATCCTTTCCCACAGTAGGAGATATAATGGTCACCTGAGTCAAATTCACCCATTCCAGTCCATCTTAATTTGCTAATTCCTAAAATATTGATGTTCATTCTTACCATCTCCTGTTTGACCACTTCCAATTTGCCTTGATTCATGGACCTAACATTCCAGGTTTCTATGCAATATTGCTCTTTACAGCATCGGACCCTACTTCCATCACCAGTCACATCCACAGCTGGATGTTGTTTTTGCTTTGGCTGCATCCCTTCATTCTTTCTGGAGTTAGTTCTCCACTGATCTCTAGTAGCATATTGGGCACCTTCCGACCTGGGGAGTTCAGCTTCCAATGTCCTATATTTTTACCTTTTCATACTGTTCTTGGGATTCTCAAGGCAAGAATACTGAAGTGGTTCACCATTCCCTTCTCCAGTGGACCATGATTTGTTAGAACTCTCCACCATGACCCATCCTTCTCAGGTGGCCCTACAAGGCATGGCTCATCGTTTCATTGAGTTAGACAAGGCTATAGTCCATGTGATCAGACCGGTTAATTTTCTGTGATTGTGGTTTTCAGTCTGTCTGCCCTGTGATGGAGAAGGATAAGAGGCTTATGGAACCTTCTTGATGGGAGAGACTGACTAAGGGGGAAAGTGGGTCTTGTTCTGATGGGCGGGGCCATGCTCAGTGAATCTTTAATCCAATTTTCTGTTGATGGGCAGGGTTGTGTTCCCTCCCTGTTATTTGACCTGAGGCCAAACGATGATGGAGGTAATGAAGGTAATGGCAACCTCCTTCAAAATGCCCCATGCAGGTACTGCGACACTCAGTGTCCCCCACCCTGCAGCAGGCCACTGCCGATCCACGCCTCCCACAGAGTCTCCTGGACACTCACGGGCAAGTCTGGGTCAGTCTCTTGTGGGGTCACTGCTCCTTTTTCCTGGGTCCTGGTGCACACAAATTTCTGTTTGTGTCCTCCCAGAACCTGTTTCCCCAGTCCTGTGTAAGTTCTTGCTGCTCTATGGTTGATTAATGGCGACCTCCTCCAAGAGGGCTTATGCCATACCCAGGTCCTCTGCACCCAGAGCCCCAGCCCCAGCGGCAGTCCACTGCTGACCATACCTCCTCAGGAGACACACAAACACAGTTCTGTTTCAGTCTTTGTGGAGTCTCTGGGTCCTGGTGCGCACAAGGTATGTTTGAGCCCACTGAGCATCTCTGGTGGGTTTGGGGTTTGATTCTAAATGCAATTTTGACCCTCCTACCGTCTTGCTGGAGCTTCTCCTTTGCCCTTGGATGTGGGGTATCTCCTCAAAGTTGCTCCATCACTGCACAGCCGCCACTCCGTGCCTCCTGTCTTGGTGTGGCCTCCTGCCCTTGGATGTGGGGTATCTCCTCACAGTCACTCCAGCACCCACGGTAAACCTTTCATCCAGTTTGTGTTGATGGGTGGGGCGTGTTCCCTCCCTGTAGGTTGTCCTGGGGCCAGACTATAATAATGGTAATGGCTGCTGCTGCTAACTCGCTTCAGTCGTGTCCGACTCTGTGCGACCCCTTAGACGGCAGCCCACCAGGCTCCCCCTTCCCCGGGATTCTCCAGGCATGAGCACTGGAGTGGGTTGCCATTTCCTTCTCCAAAGGTAATGGCAATCTCCTCCAAAAGAATTCATACGAGCATGCCACGCCTCCCCAGTTCCTGCAGTCAGTGTCCCCGATCCTGCGGCTGGCCAGTGTTGACACAAGCCTCCACCATAAACTCCCAAACACTCATAAGCAAGGCTGGCTAGGTCTCCTGTGGGGTCACTGCTCCTTTCTCCTGGGCCCTGGTGTGCACAGGTTTCTGTTTGTGCCCTCCAAGAGTCTCTGTTTCCCCAGTCCTGTGGAAGTTCTGTAATCAAATTCCACTGGCCTTCAAAGTCAAATTCCCTGAGGTCTTCAGTCCCTTTGCCAGATCCCCAAATTGGGAAATCGGTTGTGGGCCCTAGAACTTTCACAATCACGTGTGAACTTCTTTGGTAAAATTGTTCTCCAGTTTGTGCCTCTATAGTCCTAATGGTGAACTCCTCCAAAAGGACTTATGCCACACGCTGGGCCTCCCAGGCCTGTTGCTGCCAGAGCCGCTTTCCCCGTGGCAGACCACTGCTGACCCGTGCCTCCACCGGAAACACTCAGACACTCGAAGGCAGGTCTGGCTCAGGCTCTTCTGCTGGTTACTGCTCCTTTCCCTGGGTCCCAGTGCCCACACGGTTTTGTTTGCACCCTCTGAGCGTGTCTGGTGGGAATGAGGTTTGATTTTAAACATGACAGTGCCCTTCCTACTTTCCTGTTGAGGCTTCTTCTTTGCCTTTGGATGTGGGGTATCTTTTTGGGGTGGGATCCAACATCCTCTTGTCGATGGTTGTTCAGCAGCTAGTTGTGATTTTGATGGTCTCTCAGGAGAAGATGAGCACACGTCCTTCTACTCTGCCATACACTCTAGTAGAAGGACATATCTTATTCTCTTATAAACCAATGACTAGAACCCACGTGAGATCCAACTGCAAAGGAGGCTGAGAGAGTACACTTGTGTACAAGTTGAAAAAGGAGAGCACAGCATTCTCAACCACGTTGTATGTTAAATTATTACAGGATCAATATCTAACAGGGGATTACCAAACCAAAAAGTGTAGCAACTGCCTCACTGTATTGATAGAGTTACTATGTTAATCAACACCTTCAGTTCAGTTCAGTTCAGTCACTCAGTCGTGTCCGACTCTTTGTGACCCCATGAATTGCAGCACGCCAGGCCTCCCTGTCCATCACCAACTCCCGGAGTTCACTCAGGCTTGCGTCCATTGAGTCAGTGATGCCATCCAGGCATCTCATCCTCTGTCATCCCCTTCCCTTTTGCCCCCAATCCCTCCTAGCATCAGAGTCTTTTCCAGTGAGTCAACTCTTCACATGAGGTGGCCAAAGTACTGGAGTTTCAACTTTAGCATCATTCCTTCCAAAGAAATCCTAGGACTGATCTCCTTCAGAATGGACTGGTTGGATCTCCTTGCAGTCCAAGAGACTCTAAAGAGTCTTCTCCAACACCACAGTTCAAAAGCATCGATTCTTCAGCACTCAGCCTTCTTCACAGTCCAATTCTCATATCCATACATGACCACAGGAAAAACCATACCCTTGACTAAATGGACCTTTGTTGGCAAACTAATGTCTCTGATTTTCAATATACTATCTAGGTTGGTCATAA
>SJYX01005976.1:259770-275638 GCA_006410675.1 Oreotragus oreotragus
CTCCGTCCATTGGATTTTCCAGGCAAGAGTACTGGGGTGGGGTGCCATTGCCTTCCCCGTTGAAAGAGTTACCATATTATAATAAATTTATGGGTTCACACATATGAATATACACGCAAATGGAAATAGATAAGTAGATAAATAATTGATGGATAGAGAGAGTGCTCTTTCAAGTTTTTAAATGGTGAGTATATGGTTCTAATTGGTTTACCTAACCAGTAGTGACTAATATGGGGCTTCCCTGGTGGCTCAGAGGTTAAAGCATCTGCCTGCAATGCAGGAGACCTTGGTTCGATCCCTGGGTTGGGAAGATCCCCTGGAGAAGGAAATGGCAACCCACTCCAGTATTCTCGCCTGGAGAATCCCATGGGCAGAGGAGCCTGGTGGGCTACAGTCCACGGGGTCGCAAGTCAGACATGACTGAGTGACTTCACTTCACTTCAGTGACTAATACGATTATATCTGAAGAGTTAAGAGGTTGACTTTCTAAAATCCAGGCATATTTGCTTTTAGATTCTGTTACTTACTATCAACATAGCCTTGAGTGAATTTAATCTCACTTATCTCCGTTTCCTCACCTGATAAAGACCTAAAACCTCCTGACACAGGCATGTTGACATAGTCACCTGAGGTAATGAAAGCCAAGGGCTTATATTGTGAGCACCTTTGATGTTCAGTATCCATTAGTCTCTTCCTCATTCCTGGTTTGTGATTCTGCATTTAAAATATCACCACCACCACAATTAGTACCACCAACTTTGTCCTCACAAGACATTGCTAAAGAGGACCTTTAATGTGGTTGACAATCATATTTTATTTTTACTCTCCCAAGTTAAAATTTTGTTAAAATTTCACATTAAAAAAAAAAAACTATAGCAAGGTATAAATAATACTTCTTGCTCTGACTAAAAATAATTCTGACACTTTATATTCTTTTTGAAAATTTCAGTCCAATGTGGTGTGAAATTCTGGGCTGAAAATCTGCATTTCTGGTGAAAATACTTATTTAACTTAGTGGCACAGATATGGAAGATGAGAAGAAATTCTATTTTATGATTTTATGACAAAAATTGCCTTGAAGAAGGAGATCAGGCATTCTTCAGTGCACAGTTGACTCTGAAATTTCACAGGTAGTGAAATACCAACTCTGTCCTAGTTGTAGCTGAACTAATGTATTATAAAAGCATATCTATTCCTATCATTTCAATTCAGGAAGAATAGTCTTCTTTTCACAAAAATAACTCTTTTATTAAAGAGAAAACTCTCAACTAAATAAATCATAAGCTTGACCACAAATAAACTCTTGTGGTTTTATAGTCTAACCCTTACTTCATAATTGGTGAGACTAAACAAAATGGCTTATATTCTTAAGGATAAATATAGTAAAACTGCTCCTTTGTAAATAAGTATAACATTACAAGGTAAAAATGTACATGCACAAAATGATAGAGTCACTTTCTTATTTCTAGCTTGTCCACTTAACTTTTAAAAACATATTGAACTAAAAGTATGGTCAGTCTTACAGCAGTATTCTTTGCATTTTATGGATACTTCAGAATCATTATTTAAGTCTTACTTGAACTGTATGAAGGTGCCATTTTTGTAGGTCAAAGATGGTCAAATCTTGGTCTTTCTACATCTCTAAAAATGGCATTTCCAAAATCAAAATTGAGTGTATGTGTGTGTGTGTTCAGTTGCTGAGTCATGTCCAAGTCTTTACAACCCCATGGACTGTGCCCTTCCAGGCTTCTCTGTCTGGCAGAGAAAGGCAAGGATAGTGGAGTGGATTGGCATTTCCTTCTCCAGGGGATCTTCACAACCTAGGGATCAAACCCGCATCTCCTGCATTGGCAGATGGATTCTTTACCACTGAGGCACTTCGGAATCCCAAAACTAAGTATAATAGTGATCAAATTATAAAATCCAAATAGGTTCAGACATATCAAACTTGAAACACAACCAATATTTTTTATGATGTTTTAATTGTCAATGAACACTTAGGAGAAAACAGATCTTTAGTGTGAAACTAGTAATAGAATATCAATGCTTTGGGGAAAAATGGTCTTCTTTACAAATGGAATCTGAGCAACTGTTGTAAACAAATTAAGGGTAATTTGAAATATATAAATATCATTCAGTGCCAAAAGTATGTCAATCAAATAAATCTAGTTGATACAATATTCTTATTTAGATATTTTCTAAATAAGTGTATTGTGTATCTTATAAATAATTTATTTCATTATAAAAAAGAGTTTGTAGAATAGACTTAGATTAAATTTTTAACCAAGTTTTTTTTTTTTTAACTTTGAAAAAATATTTTTGCAAACACCTGTTCCTCATCTCTACATTAAAAACTATTGGAACAATCTCAGTAACATTATTGGGCATCCTGTGAATTTCTTATGCAAGGACTTGTCACTTTTATTCAAATGAAAATGCTACATTAGGGTAAGAAAATGCCTTGATATACTGACCAAAAATGTGAGAAAGACATAGAAAATCTTTAAGATTTATGGATAAGGATTAAAGAGAACAGTGCCTACTGCAGTGCTCAGGTTAGTAGAATTGAAGAGGGGCAAGTCCCTGTATGCTGCTGCTGCTGGTGCTAAGTTGCTTCAGTCATGTCCGACTCTGTGCAATCCCATAGATGGCAGCCCACCGGGCTCCACCGTCCCTGGGATTCTCCAGGCAAGAACACTGGAGTGGGTTGCCATTTCCTTCTCCAATGCATTAAAGTGAAAAGTGAAAGTGAAGTCGCTCAGTCATGCCCGACTCTTAGCGACCCCATGGACTGCAGCCTACCAGGCTCCTTTGTCCATGTGATTTTCTAGGCAAGAGTACTGGAGTGGGGTGCCATTGCCTTTTCCAAGTCCCTGTATAGAAGGAAGTAAACTCAGCAGTTTTCAGAATGTATGATTTAGATTGGTCAGATCTGTGTTTAATTCTTAGCCCCTGCCATGTACTAGCCATTTGATATTTGGCACCTTATTTAACACATATGTGTCATCAGTTATATCATCTGATCAATTATTGTTGTCGTTCAGCCTCTAGGTTGTGTTCAACTCTGAACATACATGGACTGCAACACACCAGACTATTCTTCCTTGACTATCTCCTGGAGTTTGCTCAAATTCATTTCCATTGAGTTGGTGATGCCATCCAGCCGTCTCATCCTCTGCCAACCCTTTCTCCTTTTGCCTTCAGTCTTTCCCAGCATGAGGATCTTTTCACATGAAGTATCCAAAATACTGCAGCTTAAACTTCAGTCCTTCCAATGAATGTTCAAGGTTGATTTCCTTCAGGGTTGACTGATTTCCTCTCCTTGCAGTGTAAAGGACTCTCAAGAGTCTTCTCTAGCATCCTGGCTTGAAGGTATCAGTTCTTTGGTGCTCAGCCTTCTGTATGGTCCAACTCTCACATCCATACATGAATACTGGAGAAACTATAGCTTTAACTATACAGCCCTTTGTCGGCAAAGTGATATCTCTGCTTTTTAACATGCTGTCTAGGTTTTTCTTCCAAGGAGCAAGCATCTTTTAATTTCATGGCTACAATCACTGTTCACAGTGATTTTGGAGCCCAAGAAAAGAAATCCTGTCACTGTCCATTTTTTCCCCTTCTACATGTCATGAAGTGATGGGACCAGATGTCATGATCTTAGTTTTTTGAATGTTGAGTTTTAAACAAGCTTTTTCACTCTCCTCTTTCACCCTCATCAAGAGACTCTTTAGTTTCTATTCACTTTCTGCTATTAGAATGGTATCATCTGAATATCTGAAGCTGTTGATATATCTCCCAGCAGTCTTGATTCCAGCTTGTGATTCATCAAGCCCAGCATCTTGCATCATATACTCTGCATATAAGTTAAATAAGCAGGGGGAAAATATAGTCTTATTGTACTTCTTTCCCAATTTGTAACCAGTCCATTGTTCCATGTCTGATTCTAACTGTTGCTTCTTGTCCTGCATACAGGTTTCTCAGGAGACAGGTAAGGTGGTCTGGTATTTCCATCACTTTAACAATTTTCCACTGTTTGTTGTGATCCACACAGTCAAAGGCTTTAGCATAGTCAGTGAAGAAGAATAGGATGTTTTTTCTGGAATTCCTTTGCTTCCTTCAAGATCCAATGATTGTTGGCAATTTGATCTCTGGTTCCTCTGCCATTTTGAAACCCAGCTTATACATCTGTTAATTCCTTAGTTCACATACTGCTGAAGCCTGGCTCGAAGGATTTTGAGCATAATCTTGCTAGACTACTAAATGAAACCAACTGTACAGTGGTTTCAACATTCTTTGGCATTGGAATGAAAATTGACCCTTTCTGGTCCTGTGGCCACTGCTGAGTTTTCCAAATATGCTGACATATTGAGTGCAGCACTTTAACAGCATCATCTTTTCAGATTTGAAATAGATCAGCTGGAATTCCATTACCTCCACTAGCTTTGTTCATAGTAATGCTTCTTAAGGTCCACTTGACTTTACACTCCAAGGTTTTCAGCTCTAGGTGAGTGACTGCAGCATCGTGGTTATCTGGACCTTTAAGACCCTTCTTATATGGTTCTTCTGTGTATCTTGCTACTTCTTCTTAATCTCTTCTGATAGGACTGATAATAATACATAATTGCATACCTCAGAGTGGTTATGGGGATCAAAATAAATGATAAGTATGAATTGCCTTGGATAGTGTCTAGCACCTAGGAAATACTAAAAATATTAATCCTTGTTACTATTATTAAGGAAAGGGCTTTTAAGGCATATGTGACTGATCTGGAGACAAGCAGAAGCATGCTTGGGTAAAACAATCTCTAGTTCCTGCCTCCCGGCCTCCTTTTAATTCATCCACATCTCCAGAAGAAGCATTTATTTTCCTGAGTGGAAGTAGGTCTTGAATAGTCTTTTTCCTCCCACTCTCTCCACCTATTTTACTAATATCCCAACAAACTGCTAATCCATGCTGTAGTTGTCTATTGCTGTGTAGCAAAATAGTATATGCTTAGCAGCTTAAAAAACACACATTTATTATCCCAGAGTTTCCATGAGTCAGGTTGCTAAGAATAGTCTAGCTGGATTCTCTGCTCAGGGTCCCGCAAGGCTACTAAGTGAGGTGTCTTATTGTGATATCCACAGGGGCTATAATGTCACTTGAGGCTCATTGCCAGAATTCAGTTGCTTGTGGTTATAGACTGAGGTCCTGAGTTCTCGGGTAACTCATAATATTTCTTTCTGCATCTTCAAAGCCATATGAGAATATCTTTCCTGTTTTTAGTCTCTCTTTTCAGGTGGAGGGCTGATAATATTTTAAAGGCTAGATTTGATAGGTAGCTAGATCAGGTCCACCCAGGATAATCAGTGTTTGATTGACTCAAAGTCAGTGAATTTGTGGCCTTAAATACATCTGCAAAATCTCTTACCTTTGCCATCTAACAAATTCTAACCACAGGAGTTGTATTGTATCATATCTCAGGTTCTGTCCACACTTAAGAGTCGATTATACTGGGCATCCATACCAGGGGGCTGGAATCTTGGGAACCGTATTCAAATTTTGCCTCTCTTATCTCTAAACTGTTTCAAATAAATAAAAGGCCTTTCATTTTGCAATTGAGGATAAATTTAAATGCCAAGGCTTTTAAAGGAAGGCAGCAATTTAATATGCATAATTGTGATAAGTTGCTTCAGTTGTATCTGACTCTTTGCAACCCCCTGGACTCAGATATACAGATGACACCACCCTCATGGTAGAAAGTGAAGAGGAACTAAAAAGCCTCTTGATGAAAGTAAAAGAGGAGAGTGAAAAAGTTGGCTTAAAGCTCAACATTCAGAAAACGAAGATCATGGCATCTGGTCCCATCACTCCATGGGAATTAGATGGAGAAACAGTGGAAACAATGTCAGACTTTATTTTTTGGGGCTCCAAAATCACTGCAGATGGTGATTGCAGCCATGAAATTAAAAGATGCTTACTCCTTGGAAGAAAAGTTATGACCAACCTAGATAGCATATTCAAAAGCAGAGACATTACTTTGCCAACTAAGATCCATCTGGTCAAGTCTATGGTTTTTCCAGTAGTCATGTATGGATGTGAGAGTGGACTGTGAAGAAGGCTGAATGCCGAAGAATTGATGCTTTTGAACTGTGGTGTTGGAGAAGACTCTTGAGAGTCCCTCGGACTGCAAGGAGATTCAACCAGTCCAGTCTGAAGGAGATCAACCCCGGGATTTCTTTGGAAGGAATGATGCTAAAACTGGAACTCCAGTACTTTGGCCACCTCATGAGAAGAGTTGACTCATTGGAAAAGACTCTGATGCTGGGAGGGATTGCGGGCAGGAGGAGAAGGGGACGACAGAGGATGAGATGGCTGGATAGCATCACTGACTCGATGAACGTGAGTCTGAGTGAACTCCGGGAGTTGGTGATGGAGAGGGAGGCCTAGCGTGCTGCGATTCATGGGGTCACAAAGAGTCGGACACGACTGAGCAACTGAACTGAACTGGACTATATAGCCCACCAGGGTCCTCTGTCTATGGAATTCTCTAGGCAAGAACACTACAGTGGATTGCCATTTCCTCCTCCAGGGGATCTTCCCAACCTAGGGACTGGACCTGCTGCTCCTGCATTACAGGCATATTTTTTATTGCTTGAGCCACTGTTATCAATATACAAACAATTGAAGCATAGTCAATCAACATATTTTGATCAGAATCTACTGTTTGATGTTAAAAGCTGCATGAAGAGAGAAAGAATCCTGGGAGTATCTGAAGGATATTATTAGTGTGAAAGGAGAGAAAGAAAACTTTGCCTCTCCTCCAAAGACAAATTTCCAATACTTACTGCAAATGTGTTTTGAATCTGTCCAGTTTACCTTTCAATGACAGGACTGAGAGAGTGAGTATGGTGGGGTTCTGATCAGGTAGCTAGTGAACAGTCAGATTTACATCACATAATTATAAATATTTTCTTGTTTTCCATAATATGGTAATTCTTATAGTATAATTAGTTTGGATTAAATGAGGCATCACTACATTTATTTATGGATTCTTACATTTTTTGAAGCACCTTAATCAGTTTTAGTCTTTCACAGGCATGAAACTAGATATACAGTTTATAGTGTTCTTGATGGAAATAGTGTAAGTCGACACCTTTCCTCAAATAAGTACAGTTGAGTAACATTTAAGAAATAAAAGTCTATTAAAATACATTACTATATATAAAATTGATAACAAAAAGGACCTACTGTGTAGCACTGGGAACTATATTCAATATCTTGTAATAACCTATAGTGAAAGAAAATATAAAAAAATATATATGTATGTATAAGTGAATCACTTTATTGTATACGTGAAACTAACACAATCAACTATGGCTTAATAAAAATTAAAAAATAAAGGAATGCATGAAAAAAGCTTTCTTGAAAAAAAGAAAAGACAATCAATAAGTAAACTCTGAACCACAAATAAGGCTTTTGTGTACTATTTCAAAGTCTTCAGATGATGCACTATACTGGTAGGTCTATGGTATAGCTAATTTCACTAGAAGAGTTATTAACTGGGAGGTAGGGTAGACTTAAGTAAGAACTAGAATGGGGATGGAGTGACTGATCACTCAATAAATTCAATACAAGTAGTCATACCAGTAATTGAATTAAATTTTACCTAAATTTCTACCTTAGAAATTTAATTTCAGATTCTATCAATTTTTTTTTCCTTTTTTTTTTCCATGCATTAAGTGGAGTGACATTCAAGTGAAAATAAGCAAGGTCTTTGCAGTCAGATCTACAATGGCGTTCCAGATCTGCCACTAGCTCACTGGATAGTATTAGGCAAGCTACTTACCCTCTCCGGGCTCCTAGTTCTTCACCTGTAAAACAAGGATTGTATCTGGTTTGTAGGACTGAGTTAATGATAGGAAAAAAAAAAAAAAATGGAGTGACTGATCACTCAATAAATTCAATACAAGTAGTCATACCAGTAATTGAATTAAATTTTACCTAAATTTCTACCTTAGAAATTTAATTTCAGATTCTATCAATTTTTTTTTCCTTTTTTTTTTCCATGCATTAAGTGGAGTGACATTCAAGTGAAAATAAGCAAGGTCTTTGCAGTCAGATCTACAATGGCGTTCCAGATCTGCCACTAGCTCACTGGATAGTATTAGGCAAGCTACTTACCCTCTCCGGGCTCCTAGTTCTTCACCTGTAAAACAAGGATTGTATCTGGTTTGTAGGACTGAGTTAATGATAGGAAAAAAAAAAAAATCAGAAAGTATACAACAGAGTGCCCAGCTATAGAAGAGCTGTGACAAATGTTATAGTGACAAGTCTTATTATACTACCGTTGACAGGCCAGGTTGTTTTACTGAAGAGTATGATAGAAATGGCATTACTGGAAACTGCTCATGAAATTCTAGGGAATGTCATCGTTTCAAAATCATTGAACAAATCATAGGAGAGAAAGCACATGTTAATTATTCAGTTTTAAAACCTTTTATAATATTAATATTCTATGACTCTATTAAGTAAACTTTCTAGGAAAACAGAGTGTATCTACTAATTAAATAATTTATTTGTACTTCCTCACATCTTAAAAAAGGAAAGTAAGTCAGAGTAATGGAAGAGATAAAGAAATATATAACATACAAATATTTTGCTGCTGTGCTATTATTCTCAGTCGTGTCTGACTCTTTGCGACCCCATGGACTGTAACCGACTGAGGTTCTCCGTCCATGGGGATTCTCCAGGCAAGGATACTGGAGTGGGTTGCCATGCCCACCTCCAGAGAATCTTCCCAACCCAGGGATCAAACCTAGACCTCTCGCTTCGCAGGTGGATTTTTCACTGTCTAAGCCACAGGGAAGCCCATTTTGCTGCTAGTGAGATTTATATCTGGCGCTTACTTTCCTGGTAGCCAGGGCAAAAAAGAAAAACAAAATAACACTTTTTAAGAAGTAAAACCTTTTTCTGGACTTTAATCCTGAAAATATTATCTTATACTATTCTTTATATATGCTGCTGCTCTGCTAAGTCTCTTCAGTTGTGTCCGACTCTGTGCGATCCCGTAGACGGCAGCCCACCAGGCTCCCCCATCCCTGGGATCCTCCAGGCAAGAACACTGGAGTGGGTTGCCATTTCCTTCTCCAGTGCATGAAAGTGAAAAGTGAAAGTGAAGTTGCTCAGTCGTGTTTGACTGTTTTGCGACCCCATGGACTGCAGGCTCCTCTGTCCATGGGATTTTCCAGGCAAGAGTACTGGAGTGCAGTGCCATGGGTAGTGCCAAAAGAATTTTCATTTTGTAGTTTCTTTTAAATATCCTTAGTAGAAAATTAATATATAATATTAAATACAACTCAAAGAAGATTTGCTTAGCTAACTAAATCTAATAAACGTATTCCTATGGAATCAATCTTATTCTTTCCTACTCTATTTCTATATCTGAAAATTTAATACAAATAGCCTATTCAAAGCAGCCAGAGCAAGTTGGGATTTTAGGCAGTATATAGGAAAACACCCACATACCCTTCCCAGTTGTTGACTGCTAAGAGCAAAGGTTTCAGTGTACAAAAGATTTTTCTGGAATCTCAGAGTCAAGAAAAATCAGTTCAAACCCAGCCTGGCCAAAGTGAGTATGGGCAAGTTATTCACCAAACCTTAAGTGAGATAAGTGGACTAGACAGTGGCCACCTCATTCTAGAAGTATGCCCACAACAAGGTCTGGCACAGAGTGTGCACTCCATAAATAAACGTTAAGAGTGGGTCCTATTCCTGTGTGGTGGTGAAGTGAAAGTGCAAATCGCTCAGCTGTATCTGACTCTTTGCCACCCCCTGGACTACACAGTCCATGGACTTTTCCAGGCCAGAATGCCGGAGTGGGCAGCCTTTCCTTTCTCCAGGGGATCTTTCCAACACAGGGAGCAAACTCAGGTCTCCTGCATTGCAGATGTACTCTTTACTGTCTAAGCCACTAGGGAAGCTCTGATCGTAGTGGTCTGATTTAACCAGTCTAATGGTCAGTGAGAGTTAGCTGATGTAAGTATTAATACTTGATATTTCTCTATTCAAAGAAAGCAGATGATAGCAAAAAAAAAAAAAAAAAAAAAAGGCTCTAGGTATATACCCAGGTTTCATTTTAGACTAGATACTTCTTTGTTGTGAGAGATGTCCTGTATCTTGTAGGTGATTCAGCGGCATCTCTGGCTTTTACCCACTAGATANAAAAAAAAAAAAAAAAAAAAAAAAAAAGGCTCTAGGTATATACCCAGGTTTCATTTTAGACTAGATACTTCTTTGTTGTGAGAGATGTCCTGTATCTTGTAGGTGATTCAGCGGCATCTCTGGCTTTTACCCACTAGATATCAGTAGCCCTTTTCTTCAAGTTGCAGCAGCTAAACTGTCTAGAGACAATTAGACGTCATTTGAGAAAATGTTGTATATATGAACAGGTGTGTATATATGTGTGTGTTTGTGTGCCCATGCAGATAGTGTTGTCTGTCACATACTATGTACTTTTATTGTACCTTGAATATATGAGATCAATAATTATCAATTATTAATTTTATGTACTTCCATGACATAATAGATAACACAATTATCCCAACAGTGTCTTATTCTGAATACAGCATGACTGGCATCTAAAAGAATCGAGTGTTTTCCAAAATTAAAGCTAATGTACTTCATTCCATTGCTTATGGTTCTTGATGAAAATCATGCAAACACAAGCAGTCTGATGTTATTTTTTTGTTTACAGTATTACTGTGTTGTTTTGGTTAACAGAATGAAAAACAGCACTGTAATACTACAAGTAAAAATGTTTTATTCTTAGTTTGTTTCATCAATAAAGACTGACGTTTTTGCAAGAAAGATGTTATACTATTGAAATTAACTCTTAGTCAATTGTAAATAATTGTATTATATCGGTATGTTATCATGAAGATTAGAAATCATTTCCTACAGAATCATGTTTTTGCTTCCTCAGCACTGTTTCAATTGAAAGGAATTTGAATGAAGTGCATCTCATTACTAACATAAAGTAGATGGAGCTTGAATAATTTTTATATTTATTTTCCATGGATGGCTATTACATTTCTTATCCTATCTATCCAAATTTTATAAAATAAATTGTTTTAATCCATCCTTTGGAGAGGAGCAATGAATTTATTTTTGCAAAAGCTCTGCATCTGAATATACTGTAATATGCATAAAGCTCTGTTAACACAGTTATTTATATAAAAATTGTAGCTGCCTTACCTTTTATTTAATTTACATACTTTATTTACTTTCTGACAGGTTCTTCTCCTTGCATTTTTATTTACATACCAAAAATGTCTTTTTAGATAAGTCAACTAAAACTTTAATATACTGTATAATTTAAAACTCCATAAAATATTTTATGTATCATATAGTTTCGTATGAATTTTTAGCCTGATGGTATAGAATTTTGGAAATATTTCATCAATTCCTATACAACACCACCATATTTCTTAAACAGTATGGGAAATAGAGTATTGTCTTTTGTTTGAGAACATGTTTAGAAAGAATTATAAAACTTATGCTCAGTCTGTGTGCTCTGAATAGGAAAAAAAATCTCTGGATATTTTAAAGAATTGTTATTTTTTTTCTTAATGTATTATGAACCTCATATAATATGGGCATCTCACATCATTAAAGATTTTGGTACTTGTGTTCTAAGTTATACAAAAATGTCATTATTTTCCATTCAAATGTTAGAAACAATATATTTCCCTTATGTGTTTCATTAGCTGTTACAGTGAAGTAATAATACCACAATGCGTCAGTTCCATAAACTTAGCCCTCACCCCTCCCTTTTTTGTATTTATCTTTTGTAAGCATGGTGTGTATTTGTGTAACCCACCATTCATGTTCTTATGAGTTCATGATATAAATAATTTGAAAAATTTCATTCAGTTCCCCAAATTATTCTAGTCATTATGGATGATTCATGAGAGGATTAATCTCTTGGATGTGACATAAAACTCAAGGGGAAAGACACTACCTATCATATCATTTGCAGTTAAGAACATGCTGCATATCTTTAAGCTTTACTTAAAGTGCTTATAGTAATTGGGTGTGCATGCCTTCACTCGGTTAAAACCCAAACAGCAATATGGGAGAGTGTGGTTTGTTTTTTAAATGTGCAAGGAAGGAAAATTAGTGAAATCTGTTTAAGTCACAAAACTGCCTCATTCAGGACCCAATTCAGCAGCATGGAAAAAGTAACTCAACTTAACTGTACTCTAGCATATGTCTAAGCTCACAAATTTCAATTCACTTCAAATTCCTTTCTTTTCCCATGGATCTGCTTGCAAAGAAAAGAGATCCAAAGATGGTAAACAGGTTCAATAGTTCAGTAACTCTAGATTTTCTCAAGGTTTTCAGAATAAAAAAGTGTCCAAGTGAAGCCCAGCCCCTCGTGTTTTGGAATGAGGATACCCATACAAATTGTCTTTGTTTTATTATGGGTCTTTCCTCTTTTCCTGCTCACCACCCTCTGTTGCTACAACCAGCATACACAACTATACACATACTCATGGAGTTAAAGGTATAATGTCTTTTGATTTTTTTTTCCATGCAAGGAAAATATGGGGAAAGAAATAAAACTAAGCTAATGAAGAATAGATTTAAGTATTATACAGAGATTGTGGTTTAGTGACCTAAATTGCACCATAATCTTTTAAAGGATTACAGTATTTGGGGAGAACAAAATGATCTCTCTTTCTATAATGGCATCTGTGTGTAAGAAGATATTATAGGATATGAGCTGTGTGGTAGCAGCAGATATTTTCTCTATATCTTTCAGCAATTCAAAGTAGTTCTCAGATACATCTGAGAAGTAGCACTGAAGAATTAGTCTTCATTTATAATCAAACATTCTTGAATAACATTTTCTTCCAATTTTTGTTTTAAAGGTCTAACATTTGATCGTATGTTTTCTTTAGTTAACTTTCTATATTATATGGCAATCTCTGCGGTTATTTTTTCAAAGATAAAAAAGAAAAAAAAGCATGCTCAAAATGTAGAAGTTATTTTTGCAGTAACGTATGTCATGATTTTTAAACATTCAGGCCTTTAAACTTTTTTTATAGTGTATGTTCTTGCCAATCCCAGCACAGTTCTACAAAGTAAAATATTTGGCAGTGAATTCATATTAACAGATGGAACAAGAAATTAACACGTTTTTGCTTCGCTAATTCACAGTTCTTTTAATACGCTAATTCTAAATCACCTGTTCTGACTTTGACAGGCTACAGACACCTGTTTGGGGTAATATTCCACAGCTAATTACTACATGAGAAATTCAGTTTCCAACAAAAGGGTTTCTATGTGAAATTGTCACAGCTAAAAATTAGTAATACCCTATATATACAAGTATATTTCTGATATCTTAAATACAGTTAGCCTACTACTTATCTTTAACTAAAGAATGGTATAGGAAAACTAGAGACTGTCCTCTTAGTGTTTGAATTCTGTCTATCACACTTTACACCATGGTTGCACTGATCAAGTCAGGATGTTCTTCCCAGTAGCAGTGATTTACTGTAATACTGTATTTTAAATGGCAGGAAAAGAGTATAGAATTTTCAAGTGGCTGGAAAAATTCCTAACTGTGTGTTAAAAAATGACTCAGGAGAGTTAAAAAAAAATACTGACAAATGAAAGAGAAAAAAGAAAAACTTAGTCTGGGTAGCATCGTATGGAAGACAGACAATAAATAAACAGGAAGTTCACTGAATTACAGAGTCTGAAGTACGACTGATTCTCATGAAACACCTAGAGGACCACTGATTGTTTGTAAGAGAATAGCAAGGTAATGATGCCAGGAATTTTATGGATATAAAGTCAAGTTCCTCCCACTTCTTGTACCTCAAACTCATAGTGGACAAACTACTTCTATTTACTACTAAACCTTGGTTTTCTTTATATTGTTCTTCATTGTTCCAACAGGGTCATTTCCCTTCTCTCACCTCAGATTATATCCTTTCACAGCAACTCTTTTCATTTCAGGTTTCCTACAAAACCCTGCTAACGTGGGAATGTGGAAGCAAAGAGTGTGTATGTGTGGGAGGGTAGATTGGTGGAACAAGAAGCATAAATCAGAAACGTAAGGTTTTTCGGTGTTTGTAACATAACGACAGATGCTAAGGTAGAATCTATCTTTAGGTTTGCCAAAGGTTCCACTCTGTGTGTCTGTTTTTTGATTCTCTGTAATTGCTGTTCAGCTTTGTATATGGCATTGCTAACGGGTCTTCCTTTGCCACGTTAGGGAAACGGAACTTGTCCTTTCTTTAATTAACCTTTATATCGTAATACTCAGAGTGTAGAGTTCACAGGCAAGCCCTCTTGAAACTTTTAAGATTCATGGTGTTGCATTCTGATTTTGAATAGGTATTGTAACAAAGCATATTTTTTAAATGCATTTTTGTTTTGCAAGACTTCAGGTGGGTGAGGAGAAAGCTTGCTTTTTACATTTAGCCTTCTTGTAATTTTGTTTTTCTCCCAATTGCTACTCTAGAAAGCACATGGTCTTTCTCTAAAATCATGCTTTATGACATTGCTATTTGCAGAAATTTAACTGGCAGCCCACCCCAGGAAGATAAAATCCCATTTCATCCAAGTTTGGTTCCCCTCCTACACCCACACCTGAAACCGTATTTCTGCCAGAGCCTACATTCTGCTAAGGAGGAAACCAATCTTTTATAATACTTTAACATACGTGAATTTTATTTTATTTTTAATTAAAAAATTACATTTCTCATCCAAAAATGCTAGATGACATTTAAAGCTAGAAAAGAGTTTCCAAATAACTCACCTTTACAATTAACTCTTATCAGAACTAGACAGTAACTTCCCAGTACAGGGTATAAGAAAATGGCTATGATGTAGCTGTGAACTGGAAAGGCCTCCATCACCACTCAGGTCCTTGGCAGAGTTCAGAAGCACCATATCCTGTGGGGAGTTGGTCAGGGCTCAAAGTTCAGAAGAGAGTTACGGTACAGAATTGGAATAAAATCAATTTTTTTTTTTGTTTCAGTTAATAAGACGCCTCAAGAATAATCCAAACTTCCTGGTTTTTAAGGGCGGGCGTGGGGGGGACTTTCAGAAGCTTGTTTGTAAATCTAAGTTACCCTGAATACAGTTACAGAAATACATTGCTACCTCTAAAAGAGTTTGAATGAATTAGCTCTAGATTTTAATGCAAAATATTCAATATTTAATATTTAAAGGATAATTACCTTGAAAAGTGTGTTTGGAATTTAGATTCAATGTGAAATTCTTAAGAAAATTGTTCAAGATGATAAATGACATTATAATGAAGTTCACTCATCTGTCCTTAATTAAAACACTTTGACAACTCAATTAATTTAAAATAAAAACCTGATATCTCTGATATTTCCTAATTTAACATACTCCTATGTGCAATGTGTAAAATAACTGTCATTTTGCTATAGACTAATACATATGTATATGCCTTTATTTGTATGCATGTATATATGCATATGGAGGAGGGCATGGCAACCACTCCAGTATTCCTGCCTGGAGAATCCCATGGAGAGAGGAACTTAGTGGGCTACAGGCCACAGGGTCGCAAAGAGTTGGACACAACTGACATGACTTAGCACAACATGCATATATGTGTAGACACATAAATACAGGTACATACACATACATTTGGGGAAGCCTGTTTAATCCTTCAAAGAGGATTGCATATTATAACAGATTAAAGAGTTATCGCAGCAATAGTTATATTTCACTTAGTCACTTTTCTAAGCAGGTAAATGGTCAATATATCAAATATTTAAAGGGGAAATTCTTGTTTTAAGTAACTAGCAGATGCCATTAATTTATTCTCACCATTTATGT